>UZAE01012896.1:0-27753 GCA_900617975.1 Rodentolepis nana | reverse complement strand
CCCACCCCCCACCCCCACCCAAAATAATCACAATATCAACCTAACAGTTAACCGCGTACCCAGCTTAAAAAAAACAAACAAAATATAGTTGAGTAATTCACATTAAACCCCCCCCCCTCCCAGAGCCCATCAATTATTACTCTAAATTCACAATCTACAATCAGCAACGTAGCTTAGAGAAGTGCTAGAGTGCTGAACATTTCTATTTAGTTGAGTAATTGTTAATCACACTGGGGGTTTCCAGATTTCGTCTTTTCACCAATTACTTTGAAGATATTTTAGGCCGGTTATAGAGCCTGAATTAAATGCGAGCTGAGGTCATTTGGCTCCTTTCTTAAATGATAGATTAAGTGATGAGAAATTGTTTATGTTTTCGTGGCCTAGCCTTTTTAAGAAAAATTCATGTTTTCTAACCACTTTTTTTAGGAATGAGCCAAGTCTCCCCTCAAATGTAATTCCCGCCCAACAGCTATTGTCGAACAGCAAAGAAACTTGTACTGTGATTAAAATTCCACGGACTTCCTGGTCGAATGAGAATCACTTCAACGGTGATGGCCCACATCCCATCATTTACTACAAGAACGAGCCGACTCAAATACTGCAGCGACCTACTCCAATCCTCCGAGGAGCACAGAAGTCCAGACCGAAGGCCATTGGGGAGGGTGATAAAACCTCAAAAAAGGCCACCACTCTAGGTAAATCAGAACCGATTAAGAGAAACGAAGTTTTAAAAGAACTCCCTAATTCCATTCAACGACTGACGCCAAAATTTGCATCGTTTTCAACCCACCTTCCCCGAGTTAAATCCACCAAGGAGTGTGTTGAAAAGGAATCAGTTATTTAGTCATCCAAGTAGCAAATCTATTGTATACTGTACCGTAATAATAAAGATCGTGATTTCATTTATCTTTCTTCTAAACATGCCTAGACGATGAACTGTACAATAAACTACTGAGATAACGAAATGGACTCCGTCATTACTATCAAACGAAACAACGTGATAAACATAAAACGTGTCACTTTCGTTACAGACTCTTACTGTCTGGCAGTATAATACATTCCCATTGAGACCAGACTACTTAAGTATAGTTGACTTCCTCACACTTCATGTCTGTCTCTTTTGACCAAGTAAACACTTGCAATTGTCACGAACTATATTAAAATGTGTTCCAGTCGAGTTAATATTTACTCTAAGGACTTGCGTACCTTTTGTACGTATCCTCAAGTAACTAAAATTTAGCAGATCGGGACAACTTATACAACATATGGTGTGCAAATTCAAAGCCTTTGTTTTCTTTGACGTTCTTTAGTCAGGTTATGAGTGCATATACTTCTCGGGAGAAATCTTGTTGAAGCAATACAATCTAACAAGTTCAGTAGATATCGACTAAAACTAACGATGATATTGCGCTCTTTTAACATTGTTGTTGCACAATGGAAAAGGGTATTTAAACGCTCCGAAGAAAATATTTTTATTTCAATTGTCATGCGTTTTGATTGTTATCATTAGCCCTTTAGTTGACTTTGGACTTCGCAGGAGGGGGGAGGAACGTCAAAGTGAGAAAAGTCGAGAGGGGGACAGAAGAGTGAATCACAGATGTAAAGGCAGAGAAAAGGTAAGGTGAGTACTTTGGAAGGGGTTGGATATGGCTCACATTGGAGCCATGGTGAAATGGTGGAATACAACATACAGTGGGGTGATAGTAGTTTGAAGTCAGAAGTCAACTGCCAGTTTATAGACTTTTGTGCCGTATGAGTATACGTTGCCTAGGATTCACCACGTGGAGATAAGTCTATCGCATACCCCCGCCAAAGAAAATGATTCACTCTATTGTTCATTGTCTGGTCAGTCTTTTACCAGATATATGTGAATTCATTCAGCCATATACTGTTTCGAATTCACGTTTTAGGCCATACACCTGGTTGTGAAGTTCGCCTTTCATTATCCATTGAAATTTTGCCAATGCCAAAAAACCATTCGTCCGTGATGGAAGGTAAATTAAATTTGCCCACATATTAGAACAAGATCAAATCCGCCTATAAAACGCTGGCGTGAGAATTGCGAACGCTTGTAAACTGTTCTGTCAGGTCACCAGGTGCTGTTTGATGAACCAATTAATCACAATGGCCCTGATTCACGCCGATTTGAGCGAATCATCGGTCACATACCTCCGTAACCCCCCAAATGCTCTAACGTAATTATTCCTCGATTGGACGACAAACTCAAAACCAATTGACCTCCATCAGTATGCCTTAATTCACCCACTTAATCACAATCCAATTTCCATTCATGTAGTATTGATGCTCTATTTCATCTCATTCTTCAAATTCACATTCACCTTTCTTTTTAGCTTCTTTCAAAGTGCACTTTGCATGTGGTCTGAGAAAACAGGGGGAGGGTTTTAGTTCCTCTTAGACTCTAGGAAAATCATTAGTTCTATTGAGGGATAGTTCCACGCCCGATTTGTCTCGGGGTATTGGGCTTAATGCCAATATGGATAATTGCGTACTTTCAGAATTAAACTGAAGTAGAAAGTACTTTTCTTGGATTTCAATACCTACTACCATTTGATCCTCTCTCTCAGCTCATTCTTTCACTCAAATTCCACCTCTCCTCTATTTCGAAGCTCTCCCAACATCAAAGTGACACCTTTTTTACACTTTCAAAAGCAATAGTAATATTAAATTAAAAGTATTTTTCCTTACCAAAGGCACTGCTTTGCGTCGAGATAGAGAGAGAGAGAGAGTGATGGAATGGGTTAAAAATTCATTGAACAAATTTGACAACGAAGCAAAAAAGATGCAGAAACGAAATACACCATTTTATTTTCAAACTACTAAGCATTAATCAGGGACATTACAGTAGATGTGCGTGGGGGAGGGGGGGTAGGGGTGGAGAAACCCAAACAGTCTCAAGGAATCTGCAAAAATACATTACCATTTCTTTAAAACTAAGTATAGAAAAAGGGGAGAATTGGTACTTAGAATGAGTGGAAAAGGCAGACTATGTGTAATAGAAGACTGATAGCAACTCAAGTATTTACAATGTCCTAATTTGTTTATTTGTAGTTCTGAACGTATAGAAAAGCAATTGCGTTGAATTGAATTGAAAAAACAAAAACAACTTTTAGTGTGTATATGTATGAAAAGAGGAACTAGACAAGGGAAAAAGTTTCGCTATACAAATCATTTTGAAAAGTGTATCCTGCTGCTCGCATTCCGTCTAATTGGCGTCTGTGCTCTGCAGACAGACGTTGAAGTTCCTCTCGTATGCTGGAGACAAGATGATTATAGAGGCCGACACCGTCTGAATGAGTTATCATCAGTTGGAAACGAAAGGCCTGGCAGATGAGGTCTCGAAGCCAGTTAACTTCCTCACGGCTCGTTAGTCCTTCCCGATCTAGCGGATAAAGCGCTATTAATTAATTGCACCCTAGTAAAATCAATAACGACATTGTTCTTGCTCCTCTCTTTGCTTCCTGATCAACTTAATTGGTACCTGAAGAAAGTCAACACTTGATATTGAACTAATTTAATGAATGAGTTGTGCGCCACTTCCACCTTCTTTGCAGATCTCTCTGGGCTTTGCTTACAAATTGTGAAGTATGCACTTACCATAGGACAATAGAAATAAACCTATCATATATTCTGAATTGAAGTACAAAACTCGAATTCATGATCAAAAAAAGTCATCCATTCCTCTCCTTTCTCCTTATGGGATAACTATATAATAAAATCATATTTGTGATGCAAACTTTGTCCAGTTATTCCTTGACTATGTGCACATATTCGAGCATCTTACTCAAGTATTCAATAGTCGCTTTCCCTTAACAAATACTGGAATAAACTGGAATAAATGAACTTCCATTAAATGGCAGCTTAATTATAAGCTACAATCTTTGTGAGGATAAACGTCGAACAATGTTTAAATAGACTTATGGTGAAGATTCAACTGAGTTTAAAAGTATGAATCATCAGCAGATTGAGGGTTTTCTTAGCATATTCTGTATCAAATTTTTAGGGATGGCGTAAACTTATCACTCCGAGAGACTTGCAGCCAAAATAATGAGTGACACGTCAACCCCTATTGGTGTCAATATGTGTCCTCGTTAACTGCGTTCTCATGGACAGTATTTAAATTGGTCCTTGTACCTTGAATACGTTGTTTTAGCGTAGTGATTTACTACGTAATATTTCATCCAGAAGTGAATTTTAACCGGACAATAGGATCTACCCAGTGTGAGCATGAAAAAATCCAATTTAATGCGGAATATTCACTCAAAATTTTACGATAACTTAAACTTAGTCAAACAAGTGCATCCTGTCATATCGTTTATAGAACTACACCTGTATGTGCATCTGCATGCACACAGCAAATCCATCTGCCAATTTTCTATTTCTCTCTCTCATGATTTCAGTCATCTTCAAAATAACTTCTGCTCACAGACAAGCTGAACCTTCTTCGTATTGCGACGAGGTGAATATCATAATAAACCAAACACTAATTTATCGATTTTTTTCTGTATGGCACCGAAATTTGCATCAAAAGGGTATAAATTCAAATTGGGTTAAATTGGGAATGCCAATAATCTCCCGAGATACATTCATTGAGTGAACACTTTTACTGAACTTCTTTTGTTTTTGTTCTATAGCTTTTTAACAGCTACGCGTAAGTCTGAGTATTCAGCGTTTACAATTCTGACATTTAGTTAAGATGGCAATTGGCATATAAAACTCCTGCATAAATATGAACTCAGCAATAATTGTACGTCACTATATAGCAGATAAAACGTAGCTGCGTAGTTAAAAGCTATACTAAAAATACTCTAAAAATTATCAGTATTGAGATTGGAAAGGATTTTTTGAATTTCGCTTATATCGACGCGTGTAAGTGAGGCAGTTATGTTGGAGCATATGGAATCATAAGTTAGTGCTTTGCAAAAAAACTGTCATTCTATTGGCAAGTCGAATCGATGCAACCTTTTGTCGAAATCGTTTCCCAAGGTTGGTAATTAAATATATAACAAAAGTGACGACTTACGAGGTGTAACAAGTAGAACTGCAAGTAAGAGACCAAGTATTAGAGGACTCAATCGATACGATTGAACTTGGAAGGCGAAGTCAAAGAGGAGATTCACGAATTTCTTGCTCATTGGAAATGTTAGCCACATCTGACTTTGGGAGAGTGTGAAGTTACCCGGACCACAAAATGTTTGATTTTCTTCATCCACGTAGAAGCTAAACATCACGCAGGCCAACTGCAAAAGAAAGTGCACAATTTTGCACAAAATGAAAGCGCAGAGGATTAGGTTATAATTCGTGTCAATATTGTCCATGACATAACAAAATGTTGTACCCTAAGTTATGGTGATTATCAAAACAATGGGAGAACTAAGGAGAGCATCTCATACATTTTTGTCATCTGAGTTCTTGCTTCATTTGGACACGGTTCATTCAGAACTATCAAAGTGTTCCATTTTTAGGAGTCAATTCCCAAGTTCAGATCTGAGATTTCTTCCGCATTAATCGGAGCTTTTAGTCTGTTTAACCAATATGGAGATCGATTTCGCCAAGAAATCAAACCGGTTTTGACCAGTTGATGCAATTTTTGCAAATTAGCAATCTATTTTTATTTTTCTAAATAAAATCGAACTTAATTGCGCATTACACAACACTAGAGATTTATCGAGACCTAAATTACATGCTACTAACGACATACAAGTAGTCTTACGTGGATTAACAATATTTTGTCATAGAAGGAGATTTAATAAACTCGAAATAAACTTGGATTAAATTTAAGGATTCGCTGGATAAACACAGACCTATGGATTATGGAGCAAAAACTAACTCCATGGTGCCTATTATTTATGCAAAATAAGCGTTTTTTTTACTTTTTTCTCAGGAGGTTTGCACTTTACGCTTATTCTAATTCAACTTGAATTGAAAAGTTTTGAACAAAGTGTAAGTCGATAAATGTCAACCATAATAATGATCTTGAACATTTTTCCCTTATGATTTTATTTACTATAATCACAACCAACCCCCACAGGTGAAAGATAAAAATGTTTCCTTCAAGTTATAGACAAGTGGATATGCTACTAATTAAGTGGAAAGTCCATTGTTGTGTGCTTTATATAACGCTACTGCAATGGGAGGAAAAAATTTTTGGCAAATAATTTCAATTACTGCATTTCTACCAAAATGAATGCGTGTTAACTCGCCCTTCAAACTGACCATCATGAAGCCTAAATACGTTTGTGCAAAAAAAGTACTTTAGAGGAAGCATAAGGGTCTGGAATTCAAATCGAGAAAAAACCGAGTGAAGTCACTGTTTTTGCTAAGAATTTTGTTGTTTTTATTTCATCAGTTTTGCCCTTTAATAACATTTTTAAAGTAAGTATGTGCATGTGATTTTATGTTTTAAGGTTAAAAGCCACTAGTTTAAATTGGAAATCAACCACTTGGTGTCTATTTTGGGAATGAAAATTGCAACAATGACGAGCTGTTGTTTTGAAGAAGATAGCCTTGCTAGTGATCATCACAAACGAGTACTTCTGGGGGGGGGGGGGGGGAGATTAGAAGAATCCTTTCTACATAACTTTACAGGCAAACTTTGATGAGGAAAGTCTTCATTGGCTTCGTTTGTGACGTGTTGAGAGAAATAATGTATAAGACGACGTTATCTGAACTAAAATCTTTTTTCTGCTTAATGTCTACCCAAGTAGGTGAATTTTCTTTTTCAGGAAATGTAGAAATGAGAAAGTGAACTCTAATGGTTTCAAAAATAATGTAAAACTCGTGATATTCTCTATCCTACATGCTATTTTATTTATTCTCATGATTATAAGTGAATGAGGCCAATGCAAACGTTTCTGCAACAGGACCAATTTATGCCACTTAGTCGGTTAGAATTTGTGCCGAAAAGGGGTCGATCGACTCTGGTAGAATATCAAACTACTTGGTGTTTGAAATAAAGTGTAATCGTTTTTCGCTAAGCAAAATTTCAAGCCATGAAGCATAAACTATCTGTGGCCTTGAGTTGGCATTGCAAACGAAGCAAATTACCTCCACTTTTTAATTATTTTTCAACAATTAACGTCTAAAAGTTCTATATCTTATTTCATCTCTTTTATGCTAAATAGAAACTGTTCTAAATCTCTTGCCAGACAACTGACCTTGCTCAAGGCATTCTTTTATCAACAATGTTGCAAAAGAAACTAAGGTTTCGGTTAGTGGTACTAAACTATTTTTTTTCCACCTATTGTCTGAACCGCAAGCAATTAAATGGCTCTAATTACTTTCAGATACATCATCGATAACCGGGGTGGTCTTTTATTAGTCACTTCCAAAACAGTAGACCAATTCAATGTAAATAGCTCTTTCCCACAATAAGCCAGGGAGTTGATTGGATGAATTATCTAATCAGAAACCAACTATGCTTGAATAGCATAGTTCGCTGACATGCACAATATTAAATAAATCGATAAGACACTTCCTTCAATTTATTCCATACATCTTATGGCTTTCCATATTGAGATTGCAGTCCACTGTGCAAAAACGATTGTGCAAAATAAAAGGCCTTGTGTTTAGAACGGTTTGAGAATTAGCTCAAAGAATAGGATAATGTATAATTTGAATTTCGTAAAAAACTACACCTTGCGTGTTCTTATTTTATCATCTTCGGGCTGTGCGATAGACTTACCTCCACGTGATGCACCTTGGGAAACGTATACTCATTCGGAAAATAAGCCAATTAACCGACAGTAGACGTCTGAATTCAAACTACCATGACCCCACTGTATGTCATATTTGACTGCTTCCACAGAACTCACCTCACTTTTTTCTACCTTTGTGTCTGTCTCTTTTACATCATTGAAACTCTCTTCTGTTTCCCCCCCCCCCCTCCTTTAAATTTTTTCACTCTGATGTTCCTTCCCCTCTATGAAGCCTGAAGTCAACTAAAGGGCTAATGATAACTATCAAAACGTCTGCCATTTGATATAAATAAATTTTATCATTTCCAAAAAAACTGATAGTAAAATTGATTCCGCCTTACCTCGAAACATCCAGACTGCACAAGTATCATTCGATCCTCAGGCAGTAGATCCGAGAAGCCCGGAATTCGCTTGGCAAATTTCACCGAATCTTGCATTATCCGATCAAAACAGGTTTGAAAGGCGCGGAAAGTTTTGCGTCGCACTTCAGAGGCCTGTGCAGTGTGTGGTCTACCATCCTAAAAAGAATGAATTATCTTTACTGGTGGAATTCACACTTTCACTGGTTGAAATAGGAGTTAATACAAATTTCATTTTACAATTCCCACCTAAGTTTGTAAAGGAGTTAGTTATAATCCCCTCCCATCACTTCCCCTTTATGTATTATTCCATATCCCTAACCTCTCCCAGACTTAAGTTCATTCGATTCCATAATTTAAGTGTTAGTCATAATATATAATATGTAGTTATGAAATTATAATCACCTCCCAATTTTTGACCCCGAAGAGATGTTGGAGTGTTGCTTCATTGGCGGCATGAATGTGTTCCCGCGGCTGTTTGAATGCTGGACAGGCAATGTGCTCCCTAAATGTCACCGAGAACGAGTTTTCTATGGTCCTTAGAAGCTCTGTCAACAACGATCCACCATCTGGAGCAAGATTTGGTGATGGCGTAGTGCACCGTTTAGGAAACTAAAACGTAAAAAAAACAATTTTGAGTTAAGTTTATTAATTAAAAATTCACTTAAATAAAGGAAGTTCTCTTGGCACCATAGAAAAGGAAATTACAAACCAAGTGTACCGAACCGTGTAGTTGTATAAAAAGGTTAATATATCCTATTTATAAGACACTACCATTAATTCCCAGCCAATTGCGCTGTTCTTTAACAATTTTCAAATGCAACAAATGGTGCAATTTAAGTGTACTCTTAATTTTGATGTTATAGACTTCACTTAACCGGGGTTATTTTAATTTATGTGTCTGGTATTTCAACCTCCGTACAAGCAAAGGCATTTAACAATGATATTAGTTTTTTGAAAGTACAATTAATAAAACCATCTATACCGCTCGCATGCATATGGAAGTATTTCATTCCACATCAGAAAATAAATTTGTTGAAGCAAAATATGGAATCTCATATACGTGGAAACTAGTATTAACAGGCACCTAAATAAAATCCCCTCCCACAAACTTTATGCATTAGCGTCAAGCGATTTCGTGTTTTAACTGTTATCCTCTAAGAGATAATTGGATTTGGAAATTGAGTAGGTGACACACAAATTGCTCAAACCACAAGGAGAAAACCTCTTGCAAAATGTAAAAATTTAAATTTTATGCTGCGACTCTTGACGATCTTGACATCGATCTGACCAATTGGAGATTTAATAATTCGAATGATCGTTTATTTGACTTCTATCGACAATGGGTTTACAATTAGGTAATAATGGATGACTTGGAAATAATACGATCGCTTTCAAAAATTAAATGAAGTGTAGTAATAATAATGATAATACTGTATAACAATTTCTTGCGACCATATTAAATGACTCGGGACTTATTTTGTGGGCTTTAAATGCTTATTCATATACACATGCATAATTCTGGGGAGTAATCACACTAGAACATTCTGGAGGGTGTGGTCGTGAATGCAGAGAGCCTCTTACCTAATTAGCTATTAATATTCATTCAAATTACATTAAATGCATTCAAATACGAAACGTGCTTCCTGTGAGTACAAATTCAACAAACGCTATACTCGTTACATGTCCGCTTCTTCTACACCATTGAGATGGCTTAACTCATTTCGGAAGCTTACACATACTTGGCTGTTTTGTCATAGCTTATTCGTGGAACAATCCTCTATAGTTTTGTTGAGGAGTAGTGGATCACATCATCGCCTAACACGTGATCGCATGAGTGCACAACCATTGGCAAATCAGAAGACTTTGTTTGTTTAAGAGGATCCGGCGTGTACACTTTTACCACAATATACTTCCTAAATAAACGTGTTACGTGCAATATGTCTGTTTCCTCTACAGCTGGGCTGTAGCTTAGCTGGTTATGGAAGACAAACTAGATATAGGGGAATCTGCCACAGAGATTTCTGAGTCAGTCAAGGTTTTACTAGTGTCGTATACCGCTACAGAGTAGATAATTAAATGAACACTGCGCAATACTTTGAACCAAAATTAATAAATGATATAATTTTTATAAAAAATGCCAATTCGATGAATATATCTATTCTCTATAGAGGTCTTATGACTAAATCTAATTGCCTACTCAGCAAAATTAATTTTATGGATTTATAATAAATAATAATAATTAGTAACAGAAAATAGGATTGTAAGCTGAAGAGGATTCAATCCAAGAATTATTATCGATAAATTCCATCTTAAAAATTATTTATTTCACAAATCAATTTCACTAGCATTTCCATTGACCTTTAGCGAGTCAGTTAATCACTCAATTTTTGCATTTTTGAAAAATTTCGCGTAAGTGGGGAAATTTAGGAAAATTGCAAATCTTTTCCTTTAGGCTCTCCTATGAAAAGCGTTTGTAAACGATGCGCTGGGGTGTGCCAAAACGGTAGGTATTCATACCGGTATGCTGATTAATTATACTGTCGAACAAAACCTTTTTGTGCATTCAGACAATCGATTAGTAGTCTGCTACACTTTGTGGCATCGACTAAGCAGTAAGTGGAATTTTTATTATTAAATAAATTCTCTAATGTGAGTTTGCGCGTGCAAATTTGTTATAATTTGCGGTATTTAAAATCAGTGGAAAGAGTTACGAATGAAAAATTCGTAAAAATATACCAAATAGTAGGTTGTTCAATGAAATAAAGAACGCTTCATTCCTTGAAATATAAACTTCAGGGTTGGTTGTTACAATTTAAGAATGAAGGGGGGTGGGTGCAAAATGAGGAAAAATCCGTTCCCGGCAGAACTTTCGTATCATTGAAAGCTGTCCAAATTTAGCCATTAATAAGCTCTTCAAACAAGCAAACGTCATATTTACATGAATTGATAATTTTTTACTATTATATAAAAACAATGATTATATAGTTCAAATCAGTTGAGCCCAGTTGTATAAAAATTATCATCGGATGTCAAATTCATGCGCTCAATTGCTGAAGAATAGAATTTGAACCTTTTGAGCCATTTCTTAAGATTTGTTTCATAATTTATAAACTTTAAATAATTGGAACTGACAGAGAGAACAATCATTTTCCGATTCCTTTTTATTCTTATAACCAATGAATTGAGAAATAAAGTTGATCGTTACATTTAGCGAAATTCGTTTCCACCCTACAATTCGAGTATTACTGCTCACTTAGAGGAAAATACCGGAAATGGTTCCCTTATTGATCTCACATATTACTAAAGATCATTTAATGAATACAGGATTCGGAGTTAACTCCTGCAAACTTCTTCTAAGTGTATTCCATACTAACAAGTTGAAATTACAACAACAACAATCACTTTTCCCACCTCTGGAAAAGAAAGGAAGAAAGAAAGAAGGAAGACATTTATTACTGTCATGCCCATTTGGCACATTAAGGCCTAACGGCGAGTGGTAGAGCAGTTGGTGTTATAGTTGAAGCTCGCACCGAAATTTATCAGAAGCTAGACAGCACCCACTAAGCCGTGCTTATTAATCTTTGGGGAGGCATCGTCATTTGTTTTCGTTACACCCCGAATTTCTCACGCCTACCTCCTCCTATAACACACAAACACACACACACAGAGAAATCAAAAAATTTCACTAATACCTACAAGGATATTTCATAGAAATTTGTATAATATTTTCATCTTACTTACTATTGAAATGGTATTTTTGTGAAAATTCCCCCAACCCCCCCCCCCACTCCCTACCCCCGAAAATCCCTGATGAAATTTTAATATATACCACACTGAATTTCATATCAACGTAAAGATCGTATTTCTTAAAATTTATTAAAGTCGGTTCGTTTGAATTTAATAGTATATTGTGCCATAATATGGTATAAAAATTAAGTTCTGTGAAATTCTCACTATTATTAAACTAGTTTGTTATTAAATACTTTCGTATGCTATAACTCCATTTGTTATACTAATTCAGAGTATTCCTTATAGATATTGTATATTTTATTATAATCGACATGATCATTCCCGAAAACGCAAATGAGTTGTTCATTCTCAATTACTAATACCAAACACTTCCATAAATAATTTGGTTCTAGGTTGTTGGTTAACATCAACTCGAAATTTAAATTAAAAAATAAAGATTTTTTGCTAATTTTTACGCTCAAATATGGCTTCTGAGTTATAAAAGAAATTACATTTAATGGTTGTAATGGTTAAATTGAATATTCATTTACCCTAATAAATCGGCGTTTTGTTTTCGCACAAGTGCGTGTTGTTGAGTTCGTGTGGCTGTTATCTGACGAATTGAGCGTAATGGTCTGATTCGTTGGTACTAAGCTCAATGTCTCCACCCCGGTAGTGCTCTGATTGGGTGAATTAATTTGAATGTGGTGGTATTCCTGTGACAGCGTGCTAACCGGAGATATGGCCGTGACAGCTGGGATGAGTGGTGTTGCTGGCGAACTTTGTGTTGATGGCAGACTTAAAGAATTGTGGTCTTTTATTTTGGGTTTGATAAGGCGGAGTTTTTTCGACTGAGGAGTTGACGGATTTAGGCCTTGATCGGGGTAGCTGCCAGACCTCAGTGATGTGGCACTTGGATGAATGCTTCCATCATTCTCACTCATCCAGAATAGCATCACTCCATTGTGCTGATTTTCCTATTAATGCGAATATACAAATATCTAAAACCATAATAAAGGCAAAATCTATATTTGCTTAAAAGTCTTTTTTCAAATAAAAATAAGCTTAGGCTCTTGTTAAATCGAAAAAAACGAATTGAATTTCTTTGAATCAACCATATAGTAAACAGATATTTCAAATGTTAAATACTTATTGAAAAAATCTTCTTTACCATAAGCTTTGCTTAGCTGTACACCATCAAATATCTGCAAGTTCTCCACTTTCAGGAATGGACAGGCAGAGATTCTCGATAATTTAATTATTTGTCAATACTAAAATGAGGGTTTATATTCATTCATTCGTTTTGCAATTAACGAAAAATAAACAATAAAATAACAGCTAAAGTAAAGTAACAGTCATGACTTTGTATGTTTAAACAATTTCGGCGTTGCATCGATTTGAAAGTAAAATGATCCATCTTTTTGTTAGAAATAAAATGTTTTGTATGCCTTCCCTATAGTAAAAATAATTGCGCTTAAATATATATTAGATATTATTTCAATTTTTATTAAATTTTTGTTAATGTGGTGAAATATTGCCTATTACTTGACAATGTTTCGAAAATTTATACCTAAATGTTGGCTTTTAACAATTGTAGGAAGCGTTTTAAATTTTTATTGAAAAGAGAAAGCGAAGCAACATATCATATTATAGCTCATAACCGTTTTGAGTTAAAATTTAGTTAACCTATTAGAGCTGTTATAATATTAAGTAAAGATATTCCGAATTTATTTATTTAGATGTTATGGTAAGCATATATTAATATTTTTCTAGGCTTTCATGCAAACTTATTTTAAATTTACACTTTCTGTTGTTAGAATATTTTGATTTGGCTCCAAATGCATTGCCCTATCATATTGATTCATTTTGAAAGAAAAATATTAAGTTGAAAACTCACTTTATGCACACTCTAATCTGTAAGGCCAGAAATATTATCTCCATATTGAACATATAGAGACTACAAAAAACGGTTAAGTAATTTGTAAAATTCGAAATAGATTGTGTTGACCTTGGGTATAAGTTTGAATCTACTTTCCATTTGATTGGATATTATTGTCGCTCTCTAGTGATATTTCTAACTATTCAAAATTTAATTGAATTAATTTGTTCTATTCATGTTTACCTTTTATTGAAAATCCTGATACAGGTTATTTTTTGCAGAAAATCCATGAACGGTGCAAAAATTTTTATATTAAGCTAGAAAAATACAAAGGCACCTTTGACAGGAAATTAATTTTACAGCATTTTTAAAAGTACCAATCATCAATCAGAATTTAATTGGGTGCTTCATGATTTAAAGATAGTCGTTTGCATAGAGATTCAAAAAACAGTAAATTCGTTTACTCCGTCTTCTAAATTGCGTAAGTTTAATCATGTAAGAAAAACTGACAATGTCAAGATTAAGCTTTGAATTATTCTATTGGGGGTAATTTAACCGAAGTAGGTTTCGTGATCGAGAAAATTAGTTGTAATTTTTAAATTAACAGCCTTTGAATCAATCAAATTTAACTTTTTTCTAAAGTGGTTTAGATTATTTAATCATAGCTCCCCTTTTCACTTTCCACCCATCAGTTTAAATGACCTTCAACGTTAGTATCTTTCACATGTTTAATTGAAGCACCAACTAATCATTTTTTCTACTAAACGAGCAAAATAATGATATAGTTAGTATTAACTTTTTTCAATTTTATGAAATTATTTGCACAAACTAATTTCATACTCCACTGTTTGCAAAAAAAGACAATCTTAGGCAGTATTCAACTTGTACTTAAATTTCCCTAATTTAAGTATGCAGGATTATCTGAATGCTTGTCAGTCGCAACTCAACAGTTTGACAATCCTATAAGGCAATGATAACGCAATGGAATGCCTGAAAGAACTCAATCAGAGATTGAATTACGTAAGCTATTGATTGAATGGGAATTATATAATCGTAATCACTGTCAAATTTGTTTATTATGTGAATAAATCCCATTTTGAAATATTAAATCCCCTAATTGAATTACCACTTCCACCCATTCTGCAGTAAGCAAATGGAGTTGGGCATGACATTTTTGGACGGACAAGAGAAAAGCATGTCTGACAAGTTGAAATGGGGTAAAAGGTTGCAGTGGTGTGAGTGGACAAAACCCATCCACCGGGTTTTGCGCCACTACCGAATCAACTATTTCTGTTACTCCGGTAATTGATTAATGTTAATTACTATGCACACCTTTTCCGCCAATTCCTTTCCCATTTTTAACACCATTGTCTAAGAGCAAAATATGTTTCCAAAGAGGGATACATTTATCATGATTTGTTGACAATGCTGTTCATGAAATCTTCTAGAGGTGTATGGTCTTTAAATCCAACATACAAGGAACATCTGGAAACACGAGTTGAAATTAATGCCGACTTCGTGACGTTAATTAAACGTAGTTGGCGATTATAGAGAGAGGTGGGTAAGTAAGAATCGAATTAAACTAACGGAAATTTTATTTAATCAGTTTGGTTCCCCTCAATCATTAAAATGCTCAGAGTTTTTGTTGGTGGATAAAAGGGAGTAAAAAAGACTGTTTTATGTTAAAGAATTCCCTGTTTTAATGATTATCCTACCTGGAAGGATAAAAATTAAAAATTCACCAATATTTAAAAAGAACAAAGTTTATGAGCAATGCCTATTTGACCTTGAAAACTGCAAAGTTATGAGCGAGGATTACCAATCATTTCATTGGTCATCTCTCTGAGTATACACTTTTCGTGAAGACTTTTTCACTGTTTGCAATGATGACTTCAAATAATGAAATCGTCATTAATAAACAGATCTTTCGATTTGACATGGAAAATACACGATATTTTATGATGTCGATATATTGTCGATAGCAAGGCACTATGCTATTGTTTTATACTTATGACTGATGTTCGAGATCTTATGTATGGAGGCACTCCTTGTTTAAAATTACAAATATACAACATTTATAATCAGTGATATTTCGAATGCCGTTCATAACTATACAACTAGGGAGGTGTAGGCTCACTATGAATTATCACCAAACTGCTAAATTACAAAATCTAATTTAAAAGAATTTTATAACAATACATCCGTCGTTAGGGCCAGACGTCCAACTCTTTACGTCAGTATTTACACTGCAGTGAACCTTTTTTCTCTTTGTTTCAAGATCTATAAGGGATTAAAGATAAATCACGGTTAACATTTCCTTAATGTTCCCAGGGCAGGGAAATGGGTAGTTAGGGGAATTTCCGCCATTTACTCGCTGAATCCTCCCCGCGCATAAATTCAAACAACACAGCTAAGAGATCTAGTTTAACTGTTACTAATTCTCTCATGCGTATTGATTTTACAATTAAGCTAATAGAGGCATCTTTTGAGATTGTCTATGTAGTGTGCGTAAGTAGAAATAAGATTGATAAAATCCACAAATTGTAATGGTCAATACTGTGAAAATTTAACACAAATGTGATAGCCGTGGGAATTTTATAAAAATTGAACACAATTAATGAAGACTTTGTATTTAATAAGTACAATCTAACACTGCTTATTGCCAAAAAACACCTACAGAACAAATATTTAAATAAATATTGTTCTCAGTTTTGATATTTCACTATCTGCAAGAATGTAACCTTGGATATTTTTGAGAGGAATTATAAACAATAAAGCTCATTTTGAAAGGTTAAATCAAGGCACTGCCTAACCTAACGCCTTTAATGAGTATTATTCAGATATTGTATAATAAATTGAAAGAAACTTAGATAAATGGCTTTAACTTTATGCTCGCATTTTAATGGGGTAGATTGTGGAGTGCTCAACGCTATCAAAGATGTTCCCGCGTTTTTTTGCGTGCAAAAGAACGTTCTAGATAGTGTTGCCATCCTACCGATCGTATATCGAGCAAATGACAATTTGTGTGCAAAGGATTCACATCCAGCCAGTGATCCATATTCGTGAAACTTAGCGTTGATCGTTCTCCCAATTGCCAAATATTTCCTATTAAAAGTACTCGTCTCACCATACCATATGTGCTTTTACTGCATTTAACGGGACCAGCGCATTTTTAAGAAAAGTAAACTATAGAGATTGAACAGACTCTAGTTGTACTCGTACGTGGCCAGTTGAAAGTTTAAGAGCATTACTGTGATTCAATTAAAGGGTTAGTTAGTAAAATATCCACAACAAGCTACTCTCCTTTTAAGGTGGCTAAATTTTACCTTTCTACAAATTTCGGCAAACCCATCAAGCACAGCTTATCTTACGTGATTTGATTTAAAATTATGCAAGTGCAAAATTGTAAGTAAGCATAATTTATTTTGCTTCCATGAGATTGAAGCATCGAATTTTCATCATTTTGGCTACTAATATGCGTAATATGTCAAGAAAAGGATCGATTATAAGGGTATTGACTAAATATTCCTCTAATAATGTCAATTCAAGTCTCATACACAATTCAAAATAACGAACCATTATTTGTGATCCTGTCGAGAATGAGCCCATTTTGCCATTACTTCGATTAGCATTATTTGTAAGATAATCCTCATCTAGCGTTGGGATAGAAAGTGGTGTCACACCCCAATCATATGTACTTCCTCCGGATACAGACGTGTCGACAGACGGGATACTGCTGAATGCTGTGAAAGTGGCATCGCTACCACTTGGTGAGTTACCGTCGTCAAAGCGTCGGGGCTGTTGATTTCGAAGTATATCTAATGCTATTGGAATTTTCGCTGCTGTTTGATGGCCTGTAATGGTAATAAAACACATCAATAAATGATTCCATTAAATGCTTTTCACATATTCATTTGCCTGAAGTCTTATTAAAAATCAAAACTTAATAAATGTTCCAGTGAGTACTATTGTATTGTGTTTATTTTTGAATATTCAACATATATTTTACCATTTAAATTTAATTTCAATCAATAAATAATTAAAATTATTATTGAAGGAAAGTGTGTAATTATGAGGAAAAAACGTAACAAAAATTATTAGCAAGAGGTATATTGAAATATTCGAGCCAAGGTCGACAACTATTTTTTTCCCAATTATACCTTGTATGCAACCTTGACATTTTCATTTAGCGAACCTTTAATAGCCCATAACAATCAGACAAACTGAAATTACGTAGGGTTGAAGTTGAAGACTGCTAAAAACTTGCTGTGCATACCATAATGTCAAAATTCATTTTTACAGCAAACTAGAACAGTCATGACGTGGAGAATAGTAATGCTGTCCGATCTACTAGGGGCAAGTCACGGGGAAGGCGAAGAAGCATGCCTAGATGGCTACAAGCGCAATTTTCTGTTTCCAACGAAATCTACTACTACTTCTCGGTGTAGAGTTTAACAGCGTTGCCATAGTGATACAGTCGTGTTCAATTTAAATGATGGCATTAAGGCTGAAGAATTGCTCTTACAATCGCTTCTGACATTAACCAGATTTTGAAGGCAAACGATGCTTGTTCTTTAAGCTAAATCCCGTTTTTTATATGCAAATATTTAATTATTAAGATTGTTTTGGGAAAGTAATTGTACGTTTAAATATATATTAGGAAAAAACTATGCTCAGATAGGAGGGCTTATTGGGGGTAGTTTTAACATGCATGCTCACTCCTCAATGGAACCTCGAGGAAAGGTTCTCATCAATTTTAATCAAAGTAACAAAGGTGACCGTCTTGAAGTTAGCAATTGGAAAAACCATCATTTTCGTGTCATCCAAAATACCCAGAACGGATTATTAAAGTGTCCTTGAAACAGCCAATGTTATTTACGGTAATCATTTGTCCAGTAGCTTTGATGATTCTCATTAATTCTGCTATAAATATATGTTTTCATGGCACTACGCCCCTTTGTCAGTTATTTTTGCAGTTTAGCCAGAAAAATATATGAACATATAGGTCATTAGAATGCACATTGGCCGATTGTGCACGTTGATTTATCAACCACAAATGCAGGCATATTAATTCTAACATTACAAGTAGGCTTGAGTGGAATGCAAGCCTAGTTTGTGTGGAAAAACGATGTGTTATTTAGTGTGAATGGTAATCACAGTGCATTTGGACGTTACAGCCTTGAAATAAATTAACACAAAACCAAAGCTGACTTAAAAACCTCCCCAACCCCCACCCCACCCCCACCACCACAACAGAAATTCCTTTAACTCGAATTAAGTCAAAATCTGCATGACATTAAAATATGTAAAGTACTTTCATTCTGCTAAATTGTAATAAAATAAATACATTCTCCACTTGAAAAGTGAATGATTGATAGTGCCTGTTAAAATTTGCATGTATTTTACTTAATAAATTTAGTGGCTAAATCCTGACTGAGAAGAATTCGAATTACAAGTAAAATGGTAACTCGGTCTTGCTTAAAAATGATCAAGGTTACACTTGCAGTTAGCTTTAGATGTTCATTGAATGCGAATAGAGCTATCGAATAGGCAACTATTGTTTCGTTAAATAATCTTGCTCCATTAAACAGAGTTATGGGACGGTAACTATCCTTGGAACTTTTAAGTAGCCCACCTATTCTCCCCCCCCCCCCCACCCTTGATTAATTGAGAGTATTTAATAACCTAGTTGTTAAGAAAAAGTGAAATACAATTCGTTGTTTATAGTTGACTGTCTCCTTATATGTTACGCTCATTCTAATCACTTAATGAGAATCTATTATAAGGACATTTGAAAGTGATTGCTATGCTTACACCCTTGCATTGGTACGTTCGATGTATAGATCCGTTAACATAGATAGATTCAGACTCAAGGCAGTTTGTCGAATGAACTGAATTATCATCAAGTTTTTTTGTATTAACGTAACGGAGACAATTTATAAGACGGGGTGTGTGATAGACTTACCTTCACGTGGTGTACCCTGGGCAACGTATACACATACAGCGAAAAAGTCCATTAACCGGCAGTTGACTTTTGACCTCTAACTACCATCACCCACTGTATGTCATATTCCACCATTTCAGCAGATCTCGCCTTACCTTTTGCTCAACCTTTGTGCCTGCCTCTCTCTTTTACATCTGTGAATCATTAATCTGTCAACTAAAGGGCTAATGATAACTATTAAAATGCCTGCCATTTGAAATAAATAAATTTATAAGACTGGTACTGTTCTTCAAATTGCCGGCGCATGTGAGCGAACTCACCCTCAAATCGACGACGATTCGACCAGACTCTCGAGAAACGAAAGATAAAGTGTGTGATAAGAGCGGCATCAACATCTAGACAATCTGTGAATTGATCATCATGAGTATAAAACAGACTTTAGGAAAATTGTCATCGTACTGTAAGCCTTTTATTTAAAATAATTGAAAGGAAAGTGTTTCTATTAAAGTCAAAAAGGTAAACCCGGTTCCATTATTACCATAGGAAAAGCCTAATGGAACTTAGTCCAGGACACTAATCGCGAAATTTTATATTTTAACCAAGGGGTATGCGATAGACTTACCTCCACGTGGTGCACCCTGGGCAACGTATACTCATACAGCAAAAAAGTCTATTAGCCGGCAGCTGACTTCTGACTTCAAACTACCATCACACCACTGTATGTCATATTACGCAGTTTTCACAGTACTCATCTCACCTTTTCTCTGCCTTTGTGTCTGCCTGTCTCCTCTACATCTGTGAATCACTCTTCTGTTCCCCCCTCCCGAATTGTTCTCACTATGATTTTCCTCCCTCTGCGAAGCCCAAAGTCAGCTAAATGGCTAATGATAAATACTCAAAACGCCTCCCATTTGAAATAATAATTATAATATTTTAACCAAACGGAACTTTCCATAACTTGATCTTCCATTTAGTATCTCAACTATTTTTAGATGAAAAATTTTAATTAGTGATCTGTGAGAAATCGAGACTTTAAATCATTCAGGTAAAAGGGTGTACTGAGTAATGGATACAGACATCTAAATGCCATGGAGAGCAAATTTTAGTTATTTATTCAATCACTAACTTTTTTCATTTACCAAATTATGTTAATGTTGTCTTTGTTTAAATGGTTCCCAACGGTGAATAAGTGTAAAATCATGCAACAACTGTTAAAATAATTTGTTTTAATTGAAATATTTAGATGTATTTTTTTCCTCGAACAAAAAACATTTTCCTTTACATAAAGACAAATTAAATAGTTATTATAAAGATATTTATTTGAACTTACTTGTTTGAATACTATGGGAGTCCCTATTTTGAACTTTCAAGCACTTGCTGCCTTCGTCAGGTTTATTAAAATGTTGACCATGAAGAGCTATTGATAGATCGAGATTTTTCCACGTTTTCCTAGATCTGCGTCCTAATTTTGCCGCCTCACGAGACATTCCTAATTCGAGACATCGACGTAGTCGACAGGGCTGACAGTGGTTGCGGGTTTTAATGGAAATTTTGCAGCAGTCCTGCCGAATGCACTTTCGAAGATGTGCTCGTTTATCCTTTCAGAAGGGGAAACCATATTTTAGAGCACTTTTGGAGAAAAAAATATGCTAATCTTGGGGTTTTTTATTATTTTAACTTTATTATGTAAAATCTTTCCAATTAGACACTCACTCCTAATTAGTTTAGTTAGTAACATGCCACGAAGTTAGACAGCCATTTCACCAAATAGTTCTTCAAGGACTGTATTACAAAATAGTGCTTTTTTCAAACTTTTTATAAATTTTAGGCGAATTTTTGGCCAAAGTGTGAATTTTGCATAAGTTATATATTAGTTTTTTATTGAAATTTCATTAAAAATCGAATGCTTTACATTTTGCCCTGCTTTTACTTCTACCTTTCATCATTTCACAAATAATACGATCGCTGTCAAAGTTGTTGACACCGTTAATAGGAGTACTTTTCGTTTGTGAGATTAGGGTTAAGTGTCTCTTAGAGATTGTAAGCCTTGTTTAAGTGCTGCCATGTCACTCACTTGCCTACTTATTTCGTCTGAGTAACAATTTAAGGCATATTAACACTTCCCTTTTGAATGGTGGAATAATTCAGTGTTTTAACCCATTGGTCACCTAGTCTTTTAAATAACTACAACTGAATTCCAACTTCTGCTCATATTATAGATGGCTTTGTTTAATTTTGCCTAAGTTATTTAATTCGTGGAATTTCATAAATGCCTAGTTATCAATCAAAGTTGTTTGCACAACGTACTATTAATTAATGCTCTTTACCTTTACAGTATAATCTTGTTAGCAAATATGTGAATATATATATATATATGTTGTTTAAATTCAGTTGGACAAAATTTATAGAATCAGAATCGTCTAGTCTTTGCAAATATGTTATTCACGTCTTGGTTCCCTTCACTTTTTTAATGGCTATCACGATTAGTTTGGTTTCTTAATGCAAAACAAGGTAAAAAATTGTCGTTGGGGAAAAAATTGGCTACACATTTGCAAACAAAAATCTTGTTTTCCAAGCGATAAATGGGTGCTTTATTTTAGCACAACAACGAATTTCTGGTGGTATTTCTCGCGAATGAAAACCATTGTTGCTTATGTTATTCTCAACCGGAGTAGTTGAATAAGCTTGCTTTCATGAATTAAAGGCGTAATAATTTGAGAATATTAAAAATGTAAGAATTTTCGGCAACGTAACCTTTTTTCAATAAAGCACCGACTGAGTGAGAAATCGTGTTTTCTTAAATTCATTACTTATTTATTTCTAAACCCTTTCCAATTTGCGTACCATACTCACTTGCAGAAATAATAAATTATGTTTATTTTAAGAAATTAGCAGTGAATTTTTGTTAAATTGCATCTTGAAATTATTTGAACTCATGAGGTGCAACTATAAAAACTAACCCAATGAATAAAAAAACAAAACACTTGAGGTTACAGTCAATTGAACGAAATATCATAGCTATTTTCCCTTTATAATCCTTCATTATATTAGGTTAAGTATGATTTTGATTTGTCTAACTTACTGGGATAACTAATGGAGCATTTGGAACATGTTATCATCATTCAAGCCACAATTAGTGTGGCTTTAAGAATTTGTTTAAAGGGATATCGATTTGATTAAAGAATGTGTGATGTCCTAGAGTAGCGAGGTCATAAAAGAAGATGCATTGTGTAAATAGAATAATTAAAATGATATATCAATAGATAGATTGATGGATAGATATAGATATAGATAAATACTGGTACACCAACCTGCAGGGCCCGTCGAAAAAAGCCTTTGCAGCCTTCACACGAGAGAACGCCATAATGAATTCCACTGGCGATATCTCCACAAACGAGGCATAGCATGCTGGACATCTTTCTAATTGAAAAATTCCTATATTTCCACCGAATTTAAATAAGTAAAATCTAGTTTTTAAATCTAGTCTATCCTAAGTGACCTATTAGAAAGATAATCATCAGCGTTTTTCGAAGCCGGACCCATTTCCCAACGCCACCTCCCATTGGGTTCGTCCCCACCAATCAAATGCCTACGTTTCTTGTGCTGTTTTGAGTGAATCCCGTTTAAGGTGCTTTTCTTTCAATAGGAAGTAATATTAATTTGGCGTCTATTTTTATATTTTTCACTATAAAAGGCATTATTTATTTGAATAATATGAAATTTGACTTGAACTAAGTGATAATTCCAATGTATCATCATTCTTTGTCATAATTTCAACATTTTAAGTAGAAATTGTTAATATCTTAAATAATGTAGCGTATTAATGATATTCAAAAAAATTTAAAGCAAATGAAATTGAAACTTTGATTGTTTATTATTTATTTGTGAATTGGTCTGCATAGACGGAGTCTCACAGGACAAACTGAAATTGCTAACGCCTGACAAGTTTCTACCAGTATGAATAAAATTGAATGGATTTGTTAAATTATAAATTATCATTCAATGATGTTTAAGAGGACAACGTAGTTCCTTCCATAAATTTTCAGCATTTCATATCAATTCAAGTCTCATATACGAAATGATGATAGAAAAATCCAGATGCCTTATAATGAATATGGAAAGAAAGCCCGAAATGTGAAATCTGGCAAACATTAGTTGACAGATAAATAGTATGACATTTTTGTCAACATTAATGCTGAAGGTAATTCTTAGGCTATTTGATACTAAAGGTTAGTTCGCTTGGTTCTAAGGAGCACATAATAGATATAAATAAAAACTTTGAAAGAGCGAGGAGGCTCCGAAAAACGCGTTTGAGGTTGCATAAAGGAATGCAGTTATCATAGTTTAAAACTAGCACAGAATTAGTATTTTCTTAGGGTCAAATATGGGCTATTATGCCTCTCAACATTAAGGCTAAGAGGAGATTAATCCAGCATTTAGGAAGAAAATTGAAATTCTCATCACCTTAACCATATTTCTCACTTTAAAGAAGTACTCTTACCTAAGGTTCCGGCAGTAGATAAATATTGGAATTGTTATGCAAGCTTAGTGCTTCTTAAATTAATTCATGAGTAATAATTAGATCTAAAATTACTGAACTATATAATGGGTTTAATGTCTCTATTTTGGCATGGTTAGGGAACTTGCTTTATGCCGTGGCATGAACAATGAATAAAATCAAATTTTTAGCCATTGGAAGCGCCTTCAAGTCACGAATCAAATAGCTGCGCCACTATACCACACCTTTATAAAATTCCACATGGATACTGTTTTGCAGTACGCTGTCAGATTTGCAGCAATTTCGAGAATTCTAAGCAATTAGTTTGTTCAGTCAGTGTCCTGTGAAATTATATGAAGGATATTATTGAACTTAGATTGAGGAATTTAACTTTATTAACTGTCTCCTAACATATACTAAAAGTGCCCTGACCAAGCTCTGGGAAATTCTGTCACCTTTAAGCACCTTAATTCTTCCATTTTCCTATTCTTGAACTCCCTGAATTCTTGCATCATGTCATTAACCTTATAACTCAGACATCTCATTTTGTTGCTTTAGAGCCATCCTATCTCCTATTTCCCCTCCGCAAGCAGTCCTAGCCACCAGCTTGCCGGCCTTTTTTCTCATTTCTCTTGCTCTCTGTGGTGGCGACAATTATAGCAGCGTAATTGGACTCAATAATTCAATATCACGTCTCCTAAGCTAGACCCTTTTACATCCTCGAAAGGAGCGCCTTTTTATCTTCAATATCGAGATCAATATTTCGCTGGATTACCAAAGCATTAATGCGGAAATAACTGGATTGAAAATTTATTCCTTTCAAATGGCAGGCGTTTTGATACCTATCATTAACCATTTAACTGACTTCGGGCTTCACATGGGGAGGGTTCATCAATGCAACAGAAAGTCGAGGGATGGGGAACGGAAAAGCAATTCACAGATGTTAATGAAACAAACAAACAGACACAAAGATAGAGGTAAAGGTGAGATGAGTACTGTGAAAGTTGTGGAATATGATATACAGTGGGGCCATTGTAGTTCGAAGTCAGAAGTCAACTACCGGTTAATAAAATTTTTTCCCATATGAGTATACGTTGTCCAGGGTGCACCACATGGAGATAAGTCTATCGCACACCCTATTGGATTGAAATAAAACGTATACAAAACAAATTTATCAGCCCCGACGCAATCCACTTCTTTTTCTGTTTTGCAGTTAATATTTTTTATCTGCAAGAATTTTTTATAATACAATTTCCTTCCTTCTCCCTAATGAATCTAAAATTCAATTTTCTCTGTTTAATTCTTGTCACTGAGAGTATTTTATTGATCAATGATAGAGGCAATTGCCTTGTCGATTTAAATGTCCATTATCCAATCATTTGTTTAAGCGTTTACATGCAAAAAAATTGTGACAGCAAAATGAAACAACATCTTTAAACAAAGCCCTACCTTATTTGTTGGGAAATTTAGCATAGTACTAATCTATGCACCTACACGGCTACGCACTTAAACCGGTGAATTGGTATTTTAATGACAGGGAAAGTGGTTAATATTTTGTTTTAAAATAACTTTAATCCCATCAAAGAGTTTTAAAAAGAGGTAAATGAATGGATTGGTCGCACGTACAAATTGCGAACCAAATTAGCAAAAATAGTATAAACAAATTATTTGCCGATAAAGAAATCTTTATAGTTTGGATACAGCTTAACGCTCAAGGTGTTATAAAAATATGTTGATATTTAAAACAGCACGATGTTATATCCATTTGATTTGTTCAATCGTAAACGGAAATTGTATACATTGTGGAGAGCACAACGCTACCATGGTTAAATAGAGAAATCTTATTTTCTCTCAGATAGACTCGAAGGTGCGGTCATGCGCACGGAAGGACTTCTCAATCAACAACCAATCAATCATTGTTTAACAAATCCCTCATTGTATTTTAATGACTAAGCCATGTTACACACAACACATTCCAAATAAACGTGTAGAGCACTACGCAAGTCTGTTCCCATCTCCCCCCTGCCCCAGTAATGACGAGGGTATCTTGCCATAGAAATTACCGCGAACAAGTCCACTACAACATGCATGGATTTTAAACTGCTTGAGTATAAAAATATTCGTGTATTTAAGCAAAAAATGATGGCTTTATTGGAAATAAAAAAACCCTTGTTAAGCAACATTGTTAAAGGAAAAATTTGCTGTAACTAATTTTTCCCATTAATTCGAGACTATTTTACCAAGAATTAATCGCATTACTTACAGTTCTCTGGATTTTTTATTTTGGGGAATTCTAGTGAAAAATAACTTTTGTGAAAAAATGGGATTTTGTTAATAGTAATATATTAAATTATTTTTTCATTACCCAAAAGTACCCCCTTCCCCCCCACCCAGAAAGAGCATAATCTAGATCCTCTCCATATGTTTGTCCTGCATTAATACTTTATTTTCTTCGAAATCCAGCCCACCTAATGCCATGTCCATTGTTATTACCCTTTTTTGTACACATGAGAAGGAGGTTCGTGGTCAATCGACAGCAATCAATTGTTCCAATATTCTCAGGTCCCCATTAAGCATGACATGGGTAAATTAACATGATTAAAATGGGACGAAAGAACAATTTCATGTTCCTCCCCTCTCATGACTTTCTGTTTTTGGTAACTCACAAGTCTCCTGCTGGATGCAACATGGAGATCTCATCGTCTTCAATTGCTTCACTAAATCTCGCAATAAATTTCTCTCCATTTTTTCCCAATCATCTTTGGCAATGGCATATCCTCGTTGGTTAAGTACGATTCTTTCTCCTAAATTCAAGACCATTCCTCCTTAGCGCTTAGAGTTCTCATGTGGGGCTCAGATCATTTTAAATCGAGAAGTTACCTTTCCGCGTATAACCTCCTTTAAGGAGCGATTAAAAAGACTTCTTTTAATAACTTAGGGAGGGGTGGTAAATTCATTTCTTCGTTGCAAAATACATTACTCGGGCAAGTAACTGAAAATCATAGTGATTAATTCCACTTTATCTTCTCTCTTGAGGGTCTCATGGGCACAGCAACTATTTCCTGGTTAACACAACGCTTGTATGCGTTTACATCTAGAGACAGGGGTGTACAATAGACTTACTTCCACGTGGTGCACCCTGGGCAACGTATACTCATACGGCTAAAAAAGTTTATCAACTGGTAGTTCACTTCTCACTTCAAACTACCATCACCCCACTGTATGTCATATTCGACTACTTCTACAGTCCTCACCTTACCTTTTTCTACCTTTTCTACCTTCGTCTTTGAAACACTCTTCTGTTCCCCACCCCTCTCGACTATTTTCACTTTGGTATTCCTTCCCTCTTTGAAGCTTGAAGTGAACTAAAGGGCTAATGATAACCATCAAAACGCCTTCATTTGATGCAATAATAATCTCTTCTCTTGAAACAACGCTTCAACGAAAGTATCTTTTCGATTACTAACTCCAGCTGTGCTTTACTCTTATTCTTAATATTTATTATTGAGTGTCTTTTTACAACCATCATTATCAGTATTGTATTTTGATGAATTTCGTTCTCCTTACCACCCATGCTTAAAACTGTCTGTTTAGAAAATTTGTCTTGTAATTTTGTCACAAGTTGG
>UZAE01012895.1:15830-30046 GCA_900617975.1 Rodentolepis nana | reverse complement strand
GACTACGTACCGGACACGATTGCCTGGCAAAACATCTTCAAAGATCGGGAATATAGTGTACCCCCCCCCCACCCTTGGGGGAAGCTGAAGTCAAAGTTTAAGGGCTAATGATAAATATCACAATGCCTGCCATTTGAAATAATAATAATATTTCCACAAAAGAAATCATTCGAAGAGAGAAGTTTATATTCTCTCATACGGGGTGTGCGATAGACTTACCTTCACGTGGTACACCCTGGGCAACGTATACTCATACGGCAAAAAAGTCTATTAACCGGCAGTTGACTTCTCACTTCAAGCTACCATCACCCCACTGTATGCCATATTCTACCACTTCCACAGTAATCATTTTACCTTTTCTCTGCGTCTGTGTCTGTCTCTTTTACAACTGTAAACCACTCTTCTGTTCCCCACCCATCGACTTTCTGTTACTTTGACGTCCCTTCCCTCTGTGAACCCCGAAGTCAGCTAAAGGGCTAATCACAACTATCAAAACGCCTGCCATTTGGAATAAATAATATTCTCTCATACTAAATTGTTTCCACTTAGCCCACGCAGTGGAGAACCCACGTACCCAGGAGGGTTTTAAGGGCAAACGTCACAAAAATGCACAGCCTAGGCCAACCAGAGAGGGGAATTTTAAGGCTAAAATTCGACCAATCAGAAAAAACTCAGTAAGACCCACATTGGAACTTGCATCCAAACCCCGAGCTTATCTATTCAAATGGCTGCTTCGTGTAAATCGGGTGGCGAGGACTCGCGTTATCTATGATAAAAACTAAATGAAATTTAAAGCAGCACATCACAATGCTAATATATGAACTTTGCACACGCAAAATCAAACTTCAGTTACGTAATGATCGAGCTACAACTAGCGCATCTAAGAAACCCAGAAATCACTACAATCATGCAATTCCAGAATAAGTTACCGAGTACTGTTCGCTTTGGAAAAGAAACCGCAGTATGGCACTCATAGGGCGAGTTAGACACCGATATGCCGAGGCCGTCATGTGCGGTTCATTGACCGCCTTAAGTGTACGATCCAAGTTGAGACATCGTAGACCCTGAATTGAGGCCTTCGGTAGACCGGCGTCCGCAGAAGTCAACGCGGATTCCTCTTCTACGTCAGTGTCAAATTCTTCCTCCGCTTCCTCCCCATTAATCTCACAAGCATTGAGGCACATATCCGCAGCAAGCTTCTTAATCTGTGAAGGATAAAGTGCCTCACCCGGAGAGAGGGCATTCTCAGTTAGCAGCGGCTGATAGCAAGCGATGAACTCCGTGAAACTAAGGACACGGGAGAACTGGAGGGAAGTCATGTTAGAGGGCAGAGAAAAGACTCGTGGTTGGGGTAGGGGTTTAACATCGATCTCAAGGGATGGAGCATTCTCATCTATGAGTGTGCGACTTTGCTTACGTAGTTCCTTTAAGTAGGCCTTCTGTTGCTCTAGGGTCATGTTTTGCCTGAAAGAAGAAATAGGCTTAAAATCATTTCATATCAAAGTGAAAGTATGGTGGTAAGTACACATTTGCATATTCATGAATAAAATGGCAAACTAGTTAAACCTATCTAGTGTGCTCGGGTAACCATAATCATAAACCTGAAAACATTATTTTCCCTAGAAGAATAGAGGAAATCTAGCTATCTACGAAAAATAATAAACAAAAAAAGAATTTTAGAGCTATCAAGACGCTCTCATTCCGACTAAAATTTAGGCAGTGGTTGCAATTATACATATTCAAAGGGCCCTTACATTTTCTTGCGATGCTCAAGAGTAATCTTCTTTTCAACAACAAGCTTTCTGGCATCTTCAGGAAGAGCTCTAATTTGAGGATCCGTGAGGACTTCAGCACATCGATTAACCAACTTTTTTTGCAGATTAGCATCCGCCTTGCCCTTGAGGAGTCGAACAAGACGCTTGGCAATGAAAGGGAGAGGTGGTTCAGACTTCATAGGCGCACTTGACTTATTTTTCCTTGAAGTCGGCGAATCCTCGGACTTGTCGAATGGAAGCATTGCCTAAAATAATGCGAACTCATAAGACTAAAACAGACCCGAATAGAGCAAATAAAGGGTACATCACAAAAAACATACTTGCTTCATCTTCTTCGAGGACTTTGATTCGGGGGTGTCCTTCAGCTGTTTTCTCTCCGGCGTTTTCGTTTTGGAGGGAGAATCCACTGATAAAATGGAATCATCACGTAGAACAGAGAGGTTTTTTAAGAGCTTTAGACTCTTTGGAGACAATTTGATGGCCGTTTCACCATTAACATCGCCTTCCTGGCTAACAATTTTTTCATAGAATTTAATCTCGTAAGTCTCTGAGAGAATACGCAGTTTGTCCTTGTCAACCGTTTTGTTAAACAATTTCAAATTTGGACAGTACTTCCTAAGAGAACCGGTATCTACAATCCAAGGACCACTTGATGCAGGCCCATAACGCATTGCGTGGGCTCGAATAAACATTCGAATGTGGTCTTTTGAGGGAGCTCGATTGATGCGCCTAATTGGGAGAAACAAATTACCAAGAAAAAGATGGCGGCGCTTACTGCATGCATTTAGAAGGGACATTATTGACCTTAACCGGTTCATCCGAATCAATTTGAACACTATATGAGAAAATATCCTTCAGCATTGGAAGTCGTTTAGAATTGGCATTATTATTATTATTCTCTTTATCAGAATTATTTGGAGAACTGGTCTCATCTTTGGTGAGGTCAATTTGTTCAACAAGTTTAGTGGGGTCCACACTCACTACCTTAGCTGAAATTCTGCAAGAAATTGAGCGATTAAAAAATGGGCACGTACGGTTTATTTGAGTCAATTTTTAATAAAACAGGTTCACCAACTGCGAACCGTTCATGGACTCTCGTCCAACACTCAGTTGTTAGAGGTTCAAGAGAGGACGAACCTAAAGCGAAAACAAAATAAGGCAATCAAACCACCTACTTGTGTGAACGATTTGGAGAATCATGCCCCGATGATAATCAGACACAGACTGTTTAAGAATATGTAAGGTATCACGTTCTGATTTGAGAGCCTCTTTGTAAGTCAAATTTGCTTTGCCAGTAACTCGGCAGGTCCAAATTTTAGATTCATATATTTTGGTCTTACGATTAAGTTCGTCCACAGAAGCACATATTTCCTTCGTTTCGGGGACTATAAATTGGTAGGTCGGGGCTTCCTCACCAACTTTTTTGGACTTTCGAACAGTAGAGTTCAATACATGAGGACGATTTCCCAGAAGCGGCATCAGATATGCAGATAAAATAAATCTTCAAAGTGAAAAAATCGCAAATTTAAAACTACACGGACTGTTTAAAAATAGCTGAAAAACCAGGCATATATGCGCAGATTTTAGGCTCAATAACATGAAAATTGTCAAATATATTAATTGAAACATTAAACCATAGATAAATATTGCCTATGAAAGGATAAAAAAGAAAATGAAAAATGATCATCTTAGTTGGCAGTTAAAAACTTCAGAGATAAATAATGTCAATCAAATAAAAGGATAAATTAAATTATGAGATAAGAATTATCACTGAAAGATAGAAATTGGATAACTGTGTGCATTTAATCATAATACATGCAACTTAAATATTGGACAGAACTATGCCGCCAAATGAAAACTCGATTTGGGCGCTTATGCAATTAAATATTTTAACCATATTTTAGATTTATATATCTTGTGACATTTTTTATTTGTTTTAATTTTAAAAATATAAATTTTAATGATTGTTTAAAGCCCTCTTATAGCTTGTATTTATTGTTATAATTCACAAATATTTAAGTATATTCCTTTATCAAGGGTTTTGTCCATTCGCTTGCAATATCGCTCAGATATCATTCAGTTTAACCTATTCTTTAAAAATTTCCTAAATTTTGCGTTTGAATTTAGGTGCTATATCTTGAAACTGTCACAAAAGTATATTAATTAGTAAGTCCATGGTCAGAATGTTTAGTACTAAAATTGCGATTGCGTTTTTACCAGCTTTAAAATGGATAATAGTATCAGGTATACATTCATATAATAAATATATTATTTAATTTTCTCTCTGGGTATGACAATGTTAGAAATAATATTTATCCTACATAAACACGATATCAAATATTTCATCATAAGTTATGACTTTTTATTCTTTAATGAAAAATAGAAATCTAAAAAGATTAATAGGATATTTGTACAACACAGCAATTGTAAGCTGACCATATCGTTACTCTTAACTAACAATAATGTCCTGATGAATATTTGTACATTTTTAGCTTATTTTATTCGTTAAGTAATCAACAATTAATTCTGCTTCTTAACAATCTACTTATATGAACCCTTTATTTTTATTCATGCGTAATTCTAACTGCGATGTCATGAGTAAAGAAATTCGTTTTCTAGCCAGTACCTTTAAATTAATAAATTTCATTTTATCCGAAACTCTTTCAATCGCTTTTTCTCTAACTTTAATTCAAAGGGTCTTTGACTTTCCTTTGGAGGAAAAAATTTATATACATTATGTATTTGCAAAGATTGAGACGGGATGAACTCATAAAATTACGAAAATGAGCCACTTATTTCAACATGATGGATTAATTGCTTGCAGTGTTATTGGCTTATGAATTCCTTTTTTTAATGAGCCGCAGTTATTAACATTAATCTTTGAAGACAAAACAATGTAAAAATTGAAAAAAATTTGGTTCTCACTTACGCGTTTGTGATTTAATATTTCATAACTCGCCTTTCCTTTTCACTCCCTTGTGTCTGTCTGACCTTTTCTCATCTAAGAGGTTGGCAACTAAGTCATTGCCGATTTCAAATAAGAAGGCAAATTCGGAATTTTTGTTTAAAAATATAACTTTATTCAATTAGATATTGGCCGTTCTTGTCGATGACCTTTTTCCATCGTTCTGGCAGAGTAAAAATTCCCCGTTCGTAAATTGTCTGGTCTTTGCTATTAACAAACTGAATTAGGTGTGATCCCACATCATCCGCGTTGTTAAAAATTTTACCATTTAAAGAGTTTTGCATGGAACGAAACAAATGGTAATCCGAAGGCGCAAGGTGAGGGCTATATGGTGGGTGTGACAAAACATCCCAACCCAGTTCCAATCATTTTTGCCGAGTAACCAAAGATGTGTGGGGGGGGGCCTTGCGTTATCATGATGGAAAACATCACCCTTCCGCCGATTTGATAATGCCGGCCGCTTATCTTCAATTGCATCCTTCAGTTTTTCGAGTTCTTCAATATACGCATTTGAATTTATCGTTTGGTTATGCGGCATGAGTTCAAAATACAAAATTCCTTTGTGATCCCACCAGACTACTGAGAGCATAATCTTTTTTGGTGAATCTCTGCTTTTCATACTGTTTGGGCTGGTTGATCTTGCTTCACCCATGATCTCGTGCGAGTAACATTGTTATAAACTATCCACTTTTCGTCGCCAGTAACTAGGTTCTTCCTCGGAAATGGATCATTCTCATTCTCATTGCGTTTCAGTAGCGGCGAATCACAGATGCTAATCCGTTGCGACAAATGAATTTCCTTTAACTGGTGAGGGATCCATAAATCAAGTTTTTTGACATAACTAAGGGTTTTTTCTAATTTTTTTCAACGCATGTATGCGACACATTGAGCTTCTCTGAAATATCTCGTGTTGTGCTGTGACGATTTGAATCGATAATGGCCTTGATATGGGTTTCATCCACTTCGACTGGGCGGCCAGATCGTTGTGAATTTTTCAGTGAAAAATCACCGGAACGAAATCTTTCAAACCAATTTCGACACTGCCTTTCTTTTAAGGCTTCATCTCCATATACGGCACATAACTTCTTTTGTGCTTGCGATGCGTTCTTGCCTTTTCGGAAGTAATACAATAAAATGTGTCGGAAGTGCACGTCCTGTTTTTTCATTTTTAAATTGGGATAAAAAAAAAACTAAAGAACTAAACAAAAGAAATTTTTTACTAATTAACCTAGAAGCCAATACAGTAAGACAAAATATAGGTTAGATGCTCTGGCCACGTTAACAAAACAAAAGAAAGTATAGAGTGAATCTGTCAACAAAAACGGCAATGACTTAGTTGTCAACCCAATACTTATCATTATTATGTTCCTACCCTCGTCTTTTTCTCATTTTAATGTCCCCCCCCCCCATCTCTGGGAAGTCCGATGTCAGCTAAAGGTATAATGATATCTATCAAAACGCCTGCTCTTTGAGATAAATATTTAGTTCTGAATAATTGATGTCCTTTCCTTTGTTAAATCATAATGTAGAATTCCAATATAAGAACAGCTTTAAAATCGATGTACAATAAATTGCATCATGATATGCACAATTATCATACAAAATAATATTTCGCCGCATGACTTCATTTTAAATTACCTTATAAAATATGCAAATCTGAAATTCAGTTTGTTTTTAAGCTTACTTAAATAGTGATAGGCAATGAGGATAAATGTGCATATTATTTTTGATTTTGAATTAAATTGGTGTTTTCGCTGAAGTATAATTATCATCTTGCAATTAGATTTGAGGTGGAATATTAGAGAAAAACGAAGAAAAGTATTTAATTTTAAGACATAACTATATTTAAGAACTCATGGAGTGTTTATTGCTGCATGCAATTCAAATCAGCATTATTTGTGTAACTAAATATCTACAAGCACACTATTGTTCAAATTAACAATTACTGGCACCCTATTTGTTTGAACCGAATTACACAAATTCCTTTAGAATGTGTTCACTGCAAAAGCACAATAAGAAAAAGTATTGAAATAGTTATTATTTACATCAGTTTAAATCAATGACTTTGATAGCATAACCACGTGGTGCACCCTGAACAGAATTTACGCATGCACAAAAAGTCAATTACTCGGCATTTGTCTTGAAACTACTAGGGCTGTTTAAATAAGAATGGAATCCATTCGGTTAATGCTTTCCTAATATCAATTAGCAAAACCTAATGAACATCAAAATAAGCATGAATTATACCAACCGGGCTTTCTTTAACATAATTTCGTCAAATTTATAAAATATAAAAATGCTACATTTATATGAAATACTAACATATTTATATGCAATTTAAATCAAATGACTGCTTAATTTATTGACAAATGGGAGAATATCACATTGAATTGAAAATTCACTTTGTTTATACTAATTACCAATCGCTCGGTTGACTCAATTTAACAGGTCACACATTGTTTTCAGTGAAAATGAATAATAGTTCAGATGTTTTTCATATTGATTTACCGGATGCGCCTAATCAAGAAGAAAATAGAAGTGATACTGAGGAACCAATTACTAATGCAAGAGTTCCTGAGGTTGGCTTACCTTTTATTTTCGGTTTCATTTTCTAGGAATTCTTATCAATGGGCCCTCTTTCCGTCGAAGAGTAAGCTGATAAAGTGATTTACAATGATTTATTTGATTATTTTTCATTACAGTTTTGATTCTTTGGAGTATTTTGCAAGCTTAAATTTCATTTCCATTTTATTGGCTTCTATATCATCATGCCTTTATTATACTATGGCATTGTCAACTGATTTATTCGAGATATTAAATGCAAATTACCTTGTAGAATGAGTGAATATATTGAACGTGTCGAAATTTGTGAAGACACGGTGAATCCTGGACAACCTAAAGTTCGCCCACAGGATTTCAACCTACTTAAGGTTCTGGGAAAGGGTGGTTACGGAAAAGTATTTTGGTCATTTTACTCTAATTGTCTTTTAAGGTATTTCTTGCCCAAAAAATCACTGGTGTTGATTGTGGACAAATATTTGCAATGAAAGTTCTTAAGAAGGCCTCTATCGTAACTAACGCCAAAGATACTGCACATACGAAGACCGAGAGGAATATTCTCGAATTGATCAAACACCCTTTTCTAGTCCAACTTCATTATGCTTTTCAGACTCCAGGCAAACTCTATCTCGTTTTAGAGTTTTTAGCCGGTGGTGAACTCTTTACCCAACTTGAGAAGGAGGGTGTTTTCCTTGAAGAGCAAGCTATGTAAGCACATTAAAATGTTTATTTATTGATTTGGTAATGATAGGGTATTTTAAACTTTTCCTTTTTTCATTTTCAGCTTCTACTTATCAGAGATAATTTTGGCAATAGGTCATCTTCACAGCATGGGTATTGTATATAGAGACTTAAAACCGGAAAACATTCTTCTTGATACCGAGGGTCATGTCAAGTTGACGGATTTCGGGCTTTCAAAGGAACGGGTTGATCACGATCTTACGCATACGTTCTGTGGAACTATCGAATATATGTAAGTTCATGTCGCATAAATTTCGCCTATTTATCATCAGATCGTACCTGAGAATAATTCTTTTGTAATATTCTAGGGCTCCGGAAATCTTGCTTCGCCAAGGCCACGGCAAGTCAGTCGACTGGTGGAGTCTTGGGACTCTTATGTATGACATGTTATCAGGAGGGGTAAGGCCAAAGTTCATAGCGATTACGAGTTGTTGAGGCATTAATTGTGGTGTTGTCAGGCATACTGCTTCTCGCGTAAATACAATGACATATTTGCCCCTCATTTTTAAATGTCAACGAATTTGGCAATGTGCCAACACTACTACTGTTGCGCTTGGGAATATGTAACGGTAGCGATCATTAATTGAGCATCACTAAAATAAACCTCAGTCTGATATTAAACCAAGGGAACATAAGACCCGTTTATGAGTCTAATAAGCCTTTTATTTAATCTCAAAATGCGAGATTGCTTTAATCGTACTTATTTTTGCCTAAGGATGTGGTCTGGTGCTATTTCGAACTGAAGTTAGGTCCAAGTTTGTATCGGAGTATATAGGATTCTTCTATTACTCCCCCCTGACTTGTTTGTTGCATTAGGTCCTTGATTTCATAGAGCGAATGCTTATTTTGATCGAAATCCAAGCATCTTTGATTGAGAACTCTTAAGTTTATTTACCAGTCGCGTGACGTGGTTCCTTTAGATGACAAGTTCCAGTGTAAATAGATCTCTCGCCCCTAAGGGTTTTGCTAGTTTTCGAACCCATTATCGATAGCATTGGCAAGGACCGCCTCTGTGACTTAATGTTTCTGTGATTGTTTATGAGTGTACACTCTGGCAGCTTTCCAAATGATGGTGTTGTAGCTTTGACTTGCACAAATGTATCATTTTTGTGACACACCTATTCGCGCATCTGAAATATCTCTTATTTTTGTAAGTTTAAGATGCATTTTGTTTGTCTTTTTTTTTCTTTAGCTCTAATTGCTAATCCTTCATAGAGGAAAAGTCTTCGGACAGAAATGTCTTCTGGGGACTTCTTATTATAGAAGCTCATGTCTGTTCAGTAGAATTTTCAACAGAGTTGCTATAGGGTGTATAGTAGTTATCGATCGAGGTGTTTTGTATTGTTTGTATCGGTTTGAATCGGAAATCAATTTTGAGTATTTTTTTCTGTATTTCTCTCGAATAGTATTGGTAAGGATTTCCTCTATCTTACTTTATTGAGAAATGCACTTGTATAAATTGAATAGTGCCTATCAAAGCTGTTGTTGACCTGACTCATCAAAATTTAAACTTTTCGTTTTTTGTCTTAGCCTCCATTTGTCGGAGAGGATCGAAAGAAGACAATGGAGAAGGTGGATTTACCATGATTGTTAACTTTTAAATTCGTAACTTCTATCGAAAGTGATTAATATTTTGTTTCCTTTTTAGGTTATTCGCGGAAGATTTCAGATTGCCCCTTACCTTAGTGCAGAAGCCAAGGACTTGCTTAGAAAAGTAAGTTTCTTTAAATTCCCTTCAATATCTCCTTAATCGTCTTTCTGAATCAGAATCCTTCCCACGGACTATTTGTTTTCCTCGTTATTTTACAATATCGAAGTTCATTCATAAGTGCTCATCATGCAAACATTTCTAAGTACAACACGAAAACGTAATTTTTGGAAGTAAGTTTGAGCATTAGGGGTAGCCTTTTAGATGTCTTCATAAATGGTTGAACAGTTCAGATTCGTTTATTTGTTCACTTATTTCCTAAATTATTACACAATTATGCTCGTTTGATGCAAGATAGCAAATCCATGTGTTTTATATAAATACTTTAGTAAGTAAACAAGACGCTCTTTTGAAAGAAAAGGAAAATTAATCTTGTCCACTTTCTTTTCTTCTTTCATTACCTCTCAATTAAAAATTACTGCTTACCATCATTTGCTTCAAGTTATTAGAAACAGTGTGATTTTAATAAAGTTGATTCAAACATTAGAAGATTCACCGAGCTCCTCATTTTCCTGATAGTCTGAACCGAGCTCAATTTCTGGTCTTAATTTTATTCATTGCATTCTTGGATTGGAACCCTTTGCAATCAAACTTTCAAAATTCGCCACCATTTTTTTGCTTTTCAACTATAGTAAATTTTCGAATTGCCCAGGGGCGCACGTGTTAAATTGCGTTAAATCTTAATTTCAGACAATTGAAAGCAAACTTTCCAAACTTAGGTCTGTTGTCAAAAAGCTAATGGCAGCAGGCTTTAAGACACCGGGTGTGTCTTTATAGACAGTAATTTCAGACTCATAGGGCGGCGAAGCCAAATTTCCCTTGAGAATCCAAATCTACTTTTATAAGGCCCTGGTCTTATGATATTTGAAGGTCATTTGGTATTCGTAATTAACTGATATGGAAATCACAGTGATCGCATTCTATTGAGATAATTATTACTTTGGTTTTTATTATTATATATTCGTTGCTCTGAAGTTGTTTTTCTCCTGTTATCATGTGAAAAGTTCTGGTTAGGTTTCGGATGTGTATCCTTTCATTTTCTATTTGTGATTGAAATAGGCGAATTTCTGATACCATGGAATTTGCTGTGGTATTTCATGTTTTGTTCACGTCGAATATTTATGTTAACTTGTACCAATAACCTACATAAATGTTAAACGTTTGCCTACGGTTTCGGGAAGAAACCGATTTAAGTCACGGTGTTGATTTCTTTGTTTCCAATTAAATAGATTGCCATGCGGTGCTCACCTGGTGTGTTGTTAGCGCTTCCTTTGTTTGGTCATTTATTCCTCTCATTAAGTTAAAAATTTGAAGGATGGGTGTCGACGCTGAATTTATAAATACGCGTTCATGGTAAATTTCAAAGGATTTGATCGATGTTTTTATTGTATTACTTTAAAGCAGGTTGCTATATAGTATTTGAGGCAATCGCTTCTTTGGCTATCTTTTGTATGTACTTTTTCTTATCTCCAAAGCTTGTATTAACTTCGTTCTTGCCTTTCAGTTATTAAAAAAGAACGTTAGTGAACGTTTGGGTTCTGGACCAACAGATGCAGAAGAGATAAAAAAACATCTCTTTTTTGCGTCGATTAGTTGGGATCAGGTGTATGCACGTCAATTGGAACCCCCATTCAAGCCTAGTCTCACTTCAGAGACAGATGTCTCACGTTTCGATCCCCTCTTCACCAGCGAGAATCCCGTTGAATCTCCAGATGACGGTGTTCCTATTTCAGCTTCAAATTTGGACGTATTTGATGGTTTCACTTATGTTGATCCCCAAGTCCACATCTCCATGGTGAGAGATCCTTGGGGTTTTGATGGCTCCTCGAACCTACGGAGACGAAGACGTTCAGGAATTTCCTCTGGAAGGTGCGTTTTCTTGGACGTATATTTTCGTTTTTTTAATGTATTAAATGTGAAAATAATTGTACATTGGCTATCACAGGCAGAATAATTGATTAGGTAGTTATAGAACACGGGAGGGAATTTGATTTTCTGATGCATTTTTTAAATACATTTTTATCTCTTAATAAAGCTCAATTTTTTGATTTACTAGTTTTAACGTATGAACTTTTTGCTTTGCGTTTGGGTAATATGCCATCTGTTTGTAGCTTGTAACAATTTATTCTTTCAACAAACTAATAATTTCGTCATTTTCAAAGTTTTGCTTAAACCATTTTATATGATTTATTATGGACATTAATCTCTTGGCTGGTTTTACATTTTTTGTCAAAATCTAACCTCATCTTAACTTGTGAATATTTGATATTACTACGTGCCTGAACAAAAAATTTAATTCTTTGCGTAGTTGTTTCTCATTCGCATTTAACGTCATTATTTTGCTATTTTGCCAATTAACGACCCCGGGTAAGGGTTAAATTCCTCTTGTAGGCATTTTATGAACGAATCAGCCAATTAGTCTGTTTTTGAATTTGGCTTATAAAAGCTTGGAGATGGAAATTGATTTCCTTGCCAGTTAATTTTTTTTCCACATATTGCATCTCTACGCAGCAAATATAATTTTGATTGGAATAACGGTATCAGATTTGGGAAAGTATTTAATTTGTGGAATTTTTTTATTTATTTGTAAGCTTTTTAATAAACCGGTTATAGACAAGTGGTAGTTGCGATTATCTATGCAAGTTATAGAGATTACCTTTATTCTTACGATTTCTTTTGGCATGTTGATTGTTCCACTTCGTTAATTTTTTCCACACATTCGCTCCATTCGTATGTGAAGGGAATTTTTGTTAATTATTGTGTGTTCCAGTTCTTTATAATCTTGAATAATTAAATTGCACGAACCGTATCAAAAATGTTACAATTTAATGGTCTTGACAAAAGTATTATCGTTTTTCTGAAGTTATCTTAGTCATACTATGTTTCTTAATCTATATTGTTACCCGGTAGCCTGAAGGATGTTTTGGTAGTTAGAGAATTAAGCTTGTACCTTTAAATCATTTTGTAATGACATCAATTTCTTTGTAGTTCTCCCGCCTATACTGGAAATCAGATGGTTCCAACAATTCATGGTATCCCTGCACCAAATTTCAGTGGAAGTTTAAATCCAGTTGGTGTAGTGGATCCTGGCCAACCCTTCGTTTTCGCAGAGGACTTTGTTGACATGGAATTAGACACATCTGGAAGTAACATGGATCCAGCACAACCAAATCCATTCTCCTCCCAACCCATACCTACCAACCCTCATCGAACGTCCTTTTTTGGGGGTCCCAGTCGGCCTATTCCCGAACACCCACGGCCTCTTAGTCCCCGAAGGTCAAATCTATCACCTAATTATCGCCAGAATTGATTATTTGTTGGACGTCTCTGTCCACCCGCGTGTAAAGATATTCCCCATCCATCCACTATCTACTACTGCTTACTACATAACTGTTCCCCAATCCGTACATTGATAGTGTGCCAATTATCCTTCTATATTAATTCTCCTTTTTTGGATTTGCAGAAATACCTCCTCTCTATTACCTCTCAACTTTTGATTCCTATATTTATGAAATTTTTTATGAAGCGACAATGATGAGAGGTGATGATTGTGTCTACTACTGATTAATAGAAATGCTCCCAATCGCAATGGCTGAATTCTACATGGATATGTAGAGATCCGCATTTTATTCAGGTTGCTGCTGCTTTACACTCTTCACAAAAATGAAATCTTGAACTCTAGTCCTTGCTTAAGTGGTATGTGTGGTATCGGTTTGTGAGATGTCTTACCTTGTCTTCTATTTCTTCTTTTTGCTCCACGACTTTGCGTTCTACAACCAACCAATACTCCCTTCTGTTTTTTATATCTCTCGACTACTACTATTGATATAGGCTCGCAAGCCCTTTTTTATGCTTTAAAAATTCTTGCGAGCAATAATATATCTCCTCTCTTCATTTAAATCTCCTCAAAGGGAGTAAGTGAGAAATCTGTAACACAATAAAAATCAATCTGCTTGACAAAGTTGTTTTTTTCTTTCTATGCCGTTAGAATGTACGTTCTAGTACCCAATTCATAAAACTGTTTTTCTTTAGTTCTGAATGTCAAAACGAAGTCATTCTGAGGCTTCGTCCGCACAATCTTCAAGCACAGCTGCGGCAGCGAGAGGGGATGTTGGTGTAATTCCTCCAAAACGACCATTTTTATCCGGTTCAGAGTTGGTTCTCTTTCGAAGTGTCCGATCTCTTGAGGAGTTGGATAAACGTACTCTCCAGTTGCAGAATAAGAAACTTTATGAAGCGCTCTCGGAGAAACGATCTGCTATTGGTGATCTGAGGCAGCGAATTGAACAATTGGAGAATAGACAGGCCAAGGATGATGCCCTCCTATGCGTCGTGAATCGATATTGGAACCAGGTTTGACTTCAAAAGCACATATATATATATATATATATATATATATATACATTAGTAAATACATTGTAGAAAACAAGTAGAACTGCACATTACTGAGTGAAAATTTACCTTTCGA
>UZAE01012895.1:0-15815 GCA_900617975.1 Rodentolepis nana | reverse complement strand
TCTTTCCCCCCCCCCCCCCCCTCTTTAGTCTCCGACTCAGCTGACTCTTTTCTGAAGCAGTTGGCTTCATGGGAGAAGGAAGAGGTTCCGGAGAAGCTTCAACAACGCGTCCACTTTTCTAAGCGTATCATAGCCAGGTTGCTAACTTCCATCGAAAGGTAAATTTTCACTCAGTAATGTGCAGTTCTACTTGTTTTCTACAATGTATTTACTAATGTATATATATATATATATATATATATATATATGTTTGTCTATGGTAGCTTATTTACCGGTGGTGACAAAACCTGCCCGACAATGACAATAGTTACAACTTCATTTGAATTAATGATGAAGAGCGTGAACGAAAAATGGTCTTCATCTCCTTTTCAATTTATTAACTCTGTCACTAAGTTTTTGTATTGGGTTTCAACAAATTTTAAGTATTTTGATCTTTGCAATGATTAGTGTTTTACTCCAGCTCAATAGGATTTTATTTTGATAAGTTGTCATTGCTAGTACTGCCTTTATATCTAACCTATTCTGGTGATATTTACGAACTGATTTTTGCTAATTATTGTTTTTCCAATTGGCAACCCACAACGTTTCTGAAGACATGCCCTGGTTGACTAATTTTTTTAATACTTGTTGGTTATAATGGTTTGGAAGGGGGGTGTGCGATAGACTTACCTCCACATGATGCATCTTGGGCAACGTATACTCATACGGCAAAAAAGTCTATTAACCGACAGTTGACTTCAAACCACCACGACCCCACTGTATGACATATTCGACTACTTCCACAGTACTACATCACATTTTTTCTAAAATTTTCAACCTTCGTCTTTGAAACACTCTTCAGTTCCCCTCCTCTCGACTTTTTTTCACTTTGATGTTCCTCCTCCCCTCTGTGAAGCCTGAAGTCAACTAAAGGGCTAATGATAACCATCAAAACGCCTGCCATTTGATATAAATGGTTTGAAAGGTGTAGTAAAGACGGTAAGACGTATTGACCTCTTTCACTTTGTGTTAAATTAGCGTCGGTTATCTAGATATCACGGTGTTTTCCCACGCATAAGTTTTAAACCACCTCTACTCCAGTGGCCATCGTGTTCGTCCTCCAGATCATGGATCATTGTCTTCATATTCTTCGGTAGTCATTCAATAAACATTGTTATCATTTTAGTGCATCAAAAGACCAGGTTCAGTCTGTTTTTCAGAGCTTAAAAATGCCACATCTCTATCCAAGGTGATTTTCTGGTATTTTTTTGTTTCAAAACTTCTCTGTTTTAGACTCGTGGCTCATCAAAGCCATCTCCGGTCTATGCTTTTGGAGAAAGCTAAGGCCTCTACATCTCAAGCAGATGAGATAAAAATGGCAGATGAGAAAACAAATGTACCTCCCGGTGGCTGTGGGGGATCAAATCCGAATGCGAAAATAATTTTGGCGCTTCGTGAAGAAGTTACATTACTCTCAGCTGAGAATGAAAGACTTCAAAATCTTAGTACCAGTATGCATGCTAAACACCGTCAGCAGAGTCTTCATGTATGTGTTTCTTTATAAACAAATCACTTATATTTGTAATATTTTTGCTTGAATCGACTTTTCCTCAATAATGTCTCGTCTGTGATTTTGGTTAGGTTACATTTTAGCTACATTTCCGATTTATTATGTTTTTTTGACACTTTTTTGTCTTCCCCTGCTTCTGAAGTATTTTGTCAACTGCAGTTTGCATTATTTAACTCTTTTTTTCGAGCTTATTTTCTAGAGATATTGTCTAGGAATAACAATGCGAACAAACGAAGATGAGGAGTGCTGTTCCAATCGGAGCTTATGCACATGTGTAGTTTGTTAATTCGAAACATTTTACTACATTGCACGAATTTTTTTGCAAGCATATTGTCATTGACGTTATTGAAGACCTTAATTACGTCTTTATAACTTAGTTTCAATCATAAATTGAATTGTGAGAGTTTTTTTTAGAAGTTCCACTGTTAGAGAGTTAGATGTTTATTTCACCCCCCCCCCCCCTTGGAACTGAATTGTAGCATTTTCCATGAGGGATATCACAAGAATCTGTTTTGGAGTATTTAATAACTCCTAAATACCATTCTGGAAAGATATGAAGTATTTTGTGATTTTGACTTACAAATAATGTGAATTATTTGAATCCCGATGGCCTTAGTGTTAAAGATTCTGCCGATAGATATTGTCCTATCTGGGTTGATTTAGGTTTCAAAGTACGTCTTAAGGTACTTTCTTGTTCATCGTCACCCCATCTTTTCCTCCTGTTTTCCTAAACGTACTTTTACGATGGGTTGATTTAACTAGGTTTTATAGTACGTTTCAACTTGTTAACTTGAAGTGATTAGTGCACTTTACATGGCTGGGATGGACTCTTTTTGCACTAATTACTCCACGCTCCTGTAGGTTCGCGAACTGCAAGACAGGTGTCAAGCTAATTCCGACTCGGCAGATGAATGGAAGGCAAAGTATGAGGATTTGGAGTATAAGCTTCAACAATCGACCTCGCAACTTTCTATTCTTGATCATCGCCTCTACGATGCACAACAAGCCAAAAAAGCACTTGAAGAAGAATTGGCCGCATTCAAGGGGACTTCTGGCTCTCCAGGAGGTAAGCATGTTTTTCTGTTTTTTTCCGTAAATTTGACTTAGACTTTTAAAGCGTTTTCTTATTCGTATTCGGTCGTATCACTTTTGAGCTTGTTCTGATATTGAATTTGAATTTCCACTCTTCATTTCAAATTTGGAAATATTTTATCAGTGCTTTTAATTCGTTTCGTTTTCCTAATTGGTTTTTCCTATCTAATCTCTTGATAATCTAGGCACTGATAATCCTTTTACAAATTACGTAGAAATGAAAATAAAACATTTATGCCGTTGAAATTGGTTGTTTTTGCTGCATATTGGATCCTTTCATGGTTGTGAAAACTAGAGAGGCTAGTGTGCTAAGCTGAAATAGTTATGCGCTTCCTTAGCTTACTTTGATACTGATGCCTTCAAAGTTTATATGGACTTCTGTTAGCTATGATTTTGTCGAATTTTAGGTAGATTAGGTGGAAGCCTCGTGATGCACTGTGCAGAATTCAACTCTTTCCTCACTTATTGTCAATTCGAAAGGTTGTGTTTTTTACCGTAGTTTCTCACTCGAGCTAATTTCGCCCCCTTTTCCTTTTGTTGGGGTCTGCATTTTTTAAATTTCAAGTAGAAGGTTGGATTAATTTTGAAGGTGTTTTCAGTCATGACTTGGACTCTTCGCATTGTCGGAGTTCTGAAAAAAACGGTGTTGATTTGCGCGTCAAGTAATCCATCTATCTTTAAGCGATACCCCGTTTTGTGTAAAAATCTACGGGCATATAGATTATTCGTTTAATATTTCTAATTGAAATTACCTTTAATGAGCATTTAATTTCTTTTCGATCTAATTGAATCCGTCTTTTGTGACTTGTATCGCTCGTTTTGAAATTTCAGAATTGTCAATTTTTACTACATTTCGGTGAAATGAACCTTTCTAATCAATGGATCGTCAGTTTTCATTTTCAAAGTCTGTTACGAAAGCCTCATTAATATTTGTGGGGTATTGTGCTGGTGGTCTTTATAAGACAATGTAAGGAAGCGCATGCATTTACTAAAAGTATGTGCTGAATCCATGCAAATGTTATTCGTTGGTAAATTCCCTAAATCTCCACGATGTAACTTTGGTTCCCCCTTTAAATTTGTACCTAATTCCTTTCAACTGTCCGTCTCTGTGACCTAGTAGAACGTAAGGAATTCATCCACTCCTCTTCTTTAATAATATCTCTAGCATAACTCAAAGATAACAGCCAGTTTTCGTGTTTAATTCTTTTTTCGAATACTTTATGTGGTAGGAATCCGGCTTAACCACCTTTTGGGCTCTTAAGCTATTAAATTTGCACAATTTTATAGGTCAAATTTTTTTAATCATTTGATTATAGCTAAGTTATCCATGTTCCAGCCACTATTACATTATTTTTTCCTTCGGGGAATCAATGGTAATATATAGTTGATTTAACAGCCCTCAATTTAATTTATAAGAATTGTATCTGGAAATTAATACAATTACGTGTTACAGTGGTAGTATGAAGTGGCAATTACTCAGTCTAGCGTTATTTATATGCGCGTTTCTTGAGTAGAAGGGCTTTGGGGATCTTTCCTTCCTTGTTGAATTAATTTTTACTCAACTGGTTACATGCGTCTGAATCATTGCTTTCCTCTTGTTTTTTGAATTTGGATTCGTTGCTGTATTTGTGTTTGCACAATCTGTAGGTGTTTTAACCTTTTTTTCCCAATCTCCTTCAGAAGGATCTGAGGACACAAGCAGCACGTTGCCGGGTATGACGAAGACCAAGTACAACGATATACTCTGCGAGTTGGAGGAACAACGCGAATTAGCCTCCAATCGTCTCTCCGAATTGGAGCGTTTACAACGGCTACATGAGGAAAAAGTGGCCGAATGCGCCAAGCTCAGCATGCAAGTGGGTTATTTATTTCCTTCACGATTTAAATGACAATACAAGTAGTAATGTAATTTTTGCCCTACTCTCATCTCATTTTTGTACCACATGATAGACTACCTTAGAGACTTGGCTGACTAAGGGTGATTGCCTTCTTCCGCAGTTAAGTGGATCGCATGGTGTATCTAAGCCGTTGTACTGGGCATTGCTTTTGTGCGGTATTTTAGTTTGTTTACCTAGACGCTATGAATCCCCCCAAGAGCAATAAAATAAAACTCAATGGAGAGGAAAGAGGGGACAAAGAAGGTGATTCTCTCACTTTATATGACGGTATGCAGTTATCCTCTTGGGGCTCAAATTAATTTTGCACTTTATAAGGTTATTACTTCTGATAAACATTGTTAATTTGACGTCACTTTCAATACATAAGAGTAAAAGAAATAATGGAAGAATTTCCTACTTTTCTCATGTGGCAGATATATTAATCCTCTCCATGCTTTATCACTGGTCATTTAGTGCTCGCATAGAAGAAACGATGGAATTGACTGTTACTATGCTCTATACCAGTGTGCTCTATTATTTTTTTCTTTTTGGTTGTCACTCGAACTTTGATTTTCTGAATATTTAATTTGTGGGTGTTTTTTGGCCTGCTTATTTGTAGTATTTAAGTCCCCGCAATTAATTAATGTCTTAATGAAACTTTAGCCACTAAATTAAGCCGGATTTTTAATTGTTCGACCTCTTTCAGGTCAATGACCCTTCCGACGAATTGATTCAGGAATCGCCACTCTACAGATCACTCAAAGTTCAATTTAATATTCTCTACTCTGAGATTAAGACGCTAAGGACTCAATTGGATGAATCTCGGAGTATTATTCAAACCGTGCGCAATGCTCATCTTAAACAAGTTGAAGAGATGGAGGTTTGTTTTTAATTCGTTTTTATTTGGCATGTTAGAATACACCGTATTAGTACATGTGGTGTTAGGTTCAAAAGGAAGATAACTTATTTTTATAGCATTCTATTCCCTTATAGGATTCGGTCTAATATATAACATTATGCGATTGATTTTAGCAGGGCAGAAAATGCTGACAAATCGCTATTCTCTAGTAATTTTGGTCTCGCAACCTTTTGCACTTTTGCTAGATATTGTTTAACAAACGGGAAGGTAAACTGAGTGATTACATTGCAACCCACCGCCACATGCTATTATGGGAAGACCTGATGGACAAGTTCGCCACAGTTGGGGTGGGGGGGGGGGGGGGGGGGGGCAGGTATTGTAAGCGGTCAGTACCAAGTTGCGTTTGGATCTAACCCTTATCGAGAGAGCACACAGATCTGGGTGGATCAATACACTCTTTTGAGAGCCTAGTTGTCGGAGAATTGGTTAGGTCTGAATGATTTAGGTTTTTATCAGTCCCTCGGCGATGTAAGATAAGTGATGTCATCTTTTAATTAAATTTTTAAACCGTATTCTGCAAATTAAAGCCCCTTCCTCTTGAATTTTATACCGTTTCAGATATTTTCGAGGGTCTTTTCCTAAGTAAGTTTAATATAAAACCAATTTAGTGTGAAATTGTACTGGATGGCTATAACTTACAACGGAAATGTCGCATTACCATTTATTTATCCGATCGCTTCAATCTTTTAGACGAAAGTGTATATCTTTGTGACCTGCTTATGTTTACTAGGTAATACATTCATTTCTGTAATCTAATTTGCACTGCGCAAAACCATAGAAAATTGAGAATAGAGTACTTCTGTTCTACTTAACACAGTTTTATATTGTGGTCGTAGACAAATTTGATACATTTGAGTACATGGGAGGCTAGTAATACTTGAATCGCCTTCCTTCAAAGGGTTTGGCACTGATAACCTGTATTTATCACAGTTCGTATCCCATCTTTATAGCCTTAGAACGGTTCAGATTGTTTGCGCAGAAATGATCTAATTTCACCTATATTCAAACACTAATTTGTGTTAATTTCCCATGTCCTATCTCTCAAACAGAATCAATGTTGGACACATTGTACCAACCCTCTTCCTCCAAGCCTGATAAATTGCATTGTTTTCTAGTTGGCGGGGGGGGGGGGGGGTTAATTTTTTTATTTTGGAGAGGATTTTACCTTTAGCCTAACGCAATTAACCTTCCTCTCCTTCTCTGCATTTGTAGGCTAACGAGACGGCAATACTATCTCAAATGAAATCTGAGATGATGTCCCAAGAAGAGCTCTATGCCAAACTTCGTCGTCAATTTGACGATGTCGAAGCAGACTTGAAGCAGGTTATGGCCCACAACGAACAAGTCCTTCCCATCAGTAGTGAGATGCGTAGCCTCATCAATACTCTCCAGTTACAGAACAAACAGCTAAAAAACGAAGTCTACCGTTTTCGCCGCAAGTCTAAGGAGGCAGCCAACAATCACCAACAAATTGCTGAAGAGTTGAAAGTCACACAAGAGGAGTTAGATCAGGTTAGGAAAGCCTTTTCAGAGGCCAATGCAGCTGTACTCAAACTCACGAAAGAGATGAAGGAACCGACGGAAATTACGACAACAGCTGTGTCCTCTGATGCTCCACCTTCAGAACAGCAATCTCTCTGCAAATCTGAGAGCTCTGAACCATTGGAGGTCAAAGCTGAAATGTCTTCTCCCACATCAGCTTCCCATTTGCCGATGGTAATTTTTCATTATATTTGTGCACTTAATAGCAAGATATCATCGAGCGTCACTCGCTGCGGTATTGTGTTGCATGCTGCTGTGCTCTTTAAACATATTTTTGTGCAGTGCTTAGGTGCTAATCATTGTTTACGGCCAAGCGCACACGCAGCTTTCTTGTCGGGTGGTGGTGGTGGGAGTCATTCTGCTCCACCCTCTCTGTGTATGTTCTTCCCTTTCTCGGCTATCAGTGTGTTTTTTTGATCGCGACTGTACTGATGGTGGCTGCATGTATGCACATCATGAATCTGAAAATTGTCTGCATTATGTGGGGTTGGTCCGACACTTGCACTCATGCATCCCAACTTGAAACTGTTTCAGATAAAACATTTTCAATTGTAAATTAGAGCACTTGTATTAAAGCTACTAGTCGAAAAACCATTCCATGCCTCTAAGTCTCCAGTTTCATGGACCTAGAGGTTAAAAGAAGGAACTTCTTGAATGTATGCTTTCCATATTTGTGCAAAAGGATGTGTTTAGTGAGCTTCGGTCATGGTTTTAATTCAGAAACAAAGGAGCCACTTAGCGATACTTCATGCCCTAAATGATAGGCAGAACACCGAATTGTTAGTAAATTGGGTGACCTCCGAAAATGCACTCCATTATTTGCTGTTTTCTTAATCGTCCATTAATATAGGGTTCTAAGGTTAGCATTTGGTTATTAAATTGTTTGGTAACAGAAATGCATAGATTTTCTTGGAGTTTTCCAAGTGAGTTATCAACTCTAAATGCGATTTTGACGCTTTTTTACACGTTTTTTTAGATCAGCAACTTTGAAAAACTTTAAATAATTCATATGTGTAAAGGAATCTAACCGATAAAATAACGGGTAGATGGCACAGTCTCAATAAAATTGATCTCATTGTTTCCGTATTGTCCTTCCTACTCTATAAAAGGAAGTATTGAAACGTTTGACCTGATATCCACATCAGTGAGAAACTCATAAGTATCTGAATTGACATTTTTTGCTAATTACTACGCCATTCGTAAAACCTTTCAAAATTCAGTGGAATTTAAGTCTTATGCCAGTTTATTGCGGTCCGTATACTAGTATTCCTAGCCCTTTTATCAATAATTTATAAATTGAGTTACTATTTCGGATAAATGATAATGCATTTTTTATACCATTTGTGAGATCTGACTAGGTTCTTCATGTCTTAGAGATATTTTTAATTTATAGTAGTAAACAGATGTTGATATCAGGCTTGTAATGCGCCCAGATTTGAAATTAATGCTTGGTTGATCGGTCGTGTATATTCGAAGAACCATTTCATGCCTGTATTTCCTTCCGCTAACTGGGAAATTGTCCTAAAATAAGGCCTATCCATAATAATAAAATTCAAATCACAATTTACCCTTTCCTTACGTGTTTTTTGCTTTTTTCTCTATATCTGGTCCGCTAATTGGGTTCTATTATCCATTCTTGATTAGCAAGTTATGAGATTAGTAGGTGTGAAACTAAGACTGGTAGCTGGCAATCAAATGGTGGGCCATTTCGGCACACATGTCTTTCTCAAATGTTTACATAAATTTATCAATCCATCCGACTTGACTATTATAGACCTCTCGGTCAATAATCAAATATTGTTTGGAATTTATTCAACTACTGAATTCTCGTAATGAAGGAATTATTTGCCATGAGAAGTTTGCTAATAAAAACGAGGTCGAGACATGCTCATCCATGTTTAGTGAGCAAAGCAATTGCTCTCACTTGGCGTTTTGATGGTTATCATTAGCCCTTTAGTTGACTCCAGGCTTCATAGAGGGGAAGGAATATCAAGATGAAAAAGGAAGAAAAGGTAGGGATAGAGGTAAGGTAAGTACTGTGGAAGTAGTCGAATGTGACATACAGTGGGGTGATGGTAGTTTGAAGTCAGAGGTCAACTGCCGTTTTATAGACTTTTTTGCTGTATGAGTATACGTTGCCCAGGGCGCACCACTTGAAGGTAAGTCTATCGCACACCCATAAATAAAAAAATAATATTTGGTTGTTATTTGCTTTAAAGTTTAAATTCTTCTTTTTTTCATTCGTGATGATAAGAATCCATTCGATTAATAGAAGAGGATAACCCCCATCATGATGAGTTGCACCGACCCCCAATGCAAGGAGATTACGATCATTGGCCGAGGGGTTCGCGATAGACTTATCTCCACGTGGTGCACCCTGGACAACGTATTTTCGTACGGCAAAAGTCTATCACTCGGCATTTGATTTGACTTCGATTTATTATGATTAGCTTGAAACAAGGCTATAAGAGAAATCGCCCTTGTCCGGGTGAATCACAACGTCTTCAGATCCTCCAGTGGAATGCTGGGGGGGGGGGGNACAAGAAGATCCAAGTCCAGAAAATCCTACAAACCTGTGATATAGACATTTTCACAATTATGGAATCAAACATTTCGGATGACAAACTGAAGTACTACCAATTCCCAGGTTACACCCTGTACCTTCTACCTAAATACCGGCAAGTTGCAAGTGGAAATGTCAAAACCACTTCAAGGTATATGCAGTCTATAATCCACCCCAGAATTGTCCCAACTTTGACTTTCTGAACATCTCACACAAAACTGTAATATTAGGAGGCTTTAACACCCATTCCACCAGATGGGGCTACAAGGATACAAACATAGCTGGAAAGGAAATTGACATGCTAAACAGCAACCCTCTGGAACTTATTTACAGCAATGAGGATCTGGCTACATATTTCCACTACAATGGAACCAGAACAACTCCTGACTTACTCTTGGCTTCAAGCGACATCAGCGAGCATACGCGACGCAAATTAATTGATGATCCTGATTTTGGTCACAAACCAGCCATTGCTAGTATTACCATCGGCAACAAAAGCATGACAAGGAAAGTGCCAACTAAGCTATCATGGAACTTCAAGAAGGCTGACTGGCCTAGATTCACAAATCTTTTAGAGAATGAACTTCACACAAGCCCCCTCAACTTCAACCAACATCCTGACAAACTTTGCAATGATATCACGAATATTATGATTAGATGTGCAAAGAAAACTATTCCCCAAGGCATGTCTAAACACTATCGAGTGTTTTGGTCTAAACAACTTGAGGAACTGAAAAGAAAGAGGGATGCCTTTCGCAACACTCCTGATCAGACTGGAAGAACAGAAGACGTACAAGCCTGGAGACGGCAATCAGCTGTCCTAAGGCAAGCCATCTTACAAGCTAAATGGACTTCCTTCGACAAGTTTATCTCAAATATCAACTATCAAAGTGATAGCCCACGCACTTTCAAATTCCTGGGTAACCTCCAAAACAACAAGCAAAGTCCCAAGAAAGAACCAATGCGTTTAAAAAACAAACAGCTTACCACCGGCTCCGAAATCGCTAACTATTTTGCGAAGTTCTATTCCCACAAGCAAAAGAAAAACCCTTTGGGCAGAAAATCTTCAAGAGATTTAAAGATGCAAGTAAGACACAATAGATTCGCTTTCAAAGGAGAAATAGAGGCCATTAGGATAGCACTATGCCAATTATGTTGCCTGGATACGAAATTCACCAAAGCGGTGATACTTTCGGTCTCTCAGTCAGCAATAAACTCAATTGGAAGCATAGAGCCACCCAAAACAGCTGAGATAAAGGAATGTAGAAAACTCTATGAGCTCCTGAGAGAGAAAAACAAAACAGTGGTCCTACAATGGATTCCTGGTCACTGTGGCATTGAATTGAAGGCAATGAGCTTGCTGATACACTTGCTAAGAAGGGGACAACGATTTTGCAATGCATGTACCGGCCGATGTCTTTCCACACAATGAAGGCCTTAATCAAGAGCGAATTCTGGACCTCAAGGTGCAATGAACTGAAAGCTCGAACAAAGGAGAAACAGTGGACAGTGGCACCTTCCGATATAGCCGACTGGCCAAGAATCGAAGCTGTTCAACAGTGGACAGTGGCACTCTCCGGCCGACTGGCCAAGAATCGAAGCCGTTGCTGAGTCTTACCTCGAAGAAAGGAGAAACAGTGGACAGTGGCACTCTTCGACATACCCGACTAGCCAAGAATCGAAGCCATTGCTGAGTTTAGACTACGTACCGACGGATTGCCTGGCAAAACACCTTCAAAGATTGGGAGTATACACTCAACCATCAAAACACCTTCACAGATTGAGAGTATACACTCAACCCACATATACTCTATGTAACCTACAGGAGGAAATGGAGAAGTCCCACCTGTCTATGTGACCTACAGGAGGAAACGGAGAAGACCCACCCCTATGTATCCTACAGGAGGAAGTGGAGAAGACCCACCTCATTTGGTGTCTAGCCCTGAATACAACGACACAAAGCCAAAGATACTGGGAAGCAAGAAGACAGCTAATGAACTGCTATTAATTAACTGCTATAAATGTATCCCCCCCCCCTACCCTTGGGGGAAGCTGAAGTCAAAGTGTAAGGGCGAATGATAAATATCATAAAGCCTGCCATTTGAAATAAATAAATAAATGATTACTGGCCGATGCTCCCTCAACATCTTGGAAACAATCTGTTCTTGTCTCCACAGTTGATTGGATGTCTTATCTATAGTTTTTGATGGTCTTGGCATTTGGTGTATCGGTTCCATAATTTCGATGTCGAGTACTTGAAGATGTTCTTGAAGATTTGAGCGTCCGTGTACTGTTTTGGAAGTTAATTCTCAATCAAATATTTCTAAGTGTTGAGTCCTGAAGGTAAAGCATCCAACCACCTGATAGTAAATTGGTCTACCGCAATCAAAGAGTTGAATCATTTAGACAGTTTTTTTTCGATTTTTTATACTCCCCTTAAGAAGTTTGTCAAATGAGATCCCCATCTCTTCTCACAATCATTATTTGTTTTTGTGATATTTTACGCTCCATTTTTTTTAAATTTTTCTCAGGACTCTACTTCACGAGACCGAAAAGGAAGTACTTCGTGTCAATCGGCTGAGGAAATAATTCGTGACCTCAGGCAACAGTTGAAGTACGTTTTGCCTCCAAAATATCTCCATTTCCAAATTCATTTATTAAGCTGTAAAATTGTTCATTAGTCAAATGACCGTATTTGCTGTTAATCTTAGGTGCTACCCTAATAATTCTTCGCCTATTCTCTTCTCAATGATGTTTTTCTATCTTTTTCTTCGTAGAACTTCAAAAGATGCTGAAAAAGAGATGTCGGTTTTGCTGAATATGTACAAAGTCATTCCTAAAGATCAGCGCGATAAAGCCGCGCTTCTTCAGTCTGAATCAAAGTTACGTTCAGAACTCACTGAAGTTCGCAATCAACTCACCTCTCTTCAAACCAGTTACGGCGATTTGCATACCCGGTACGCTCATCTTCAACGTGAATGTCGTATTGCCTCTGCATCCACTACTAATATCAAACGGGAACCCGCTACTACTGAGGCTCAATTGGTGTCGTCTAATTTCAATCCAGATCGTAAAGTCGAGGGTGTTTCTGCTGAACCTTCCCCTCAGGAAGGCCATGGAACTACAACAACTACGGCAACAACCGATTCTCCTGTCACCACAACCACAGTCTGTCCAGAAGGTACTGAAAAATCGGTAGCCGATAAGTCGACGCCAACCCAAGCTGGGCTTTCGCTACCTCCTCCACCACCACCCCCACCAATCCAGCACCCTCTTATGCCACCCGTTCCTAGAAAAAATTCCGCCAATTTGGAGGAAGAACGGAAAGCTTGGCAAGTGGCCGAACTCCTTCTTGAACTTCAACATACGCAGCGTCGTTGTCATACATTGGAAGAATGTGTGAATTCCCTCCAGCAGCAGGTTGCCACGGCGAAACAGCAGGAGGATGTCATGCTTAAAGAGATGGAGGTATGGAGATGCGCTACGAAGCACGCAAAGATTAGTTATTTTGTTTAGACTTTTTTTAACCCCCCCCCCCCCCCCTTTTGTTATCAGGTAACGGGTCAAGCATTTGAGGACGTGCAAGAACAGAATACGCGGTTGGTGAAGAATTTGCGTGAAAAGGAGGATGCCTATTTGAATCATATGGCGGAATGCATTAAGACTAACCAGCTGGTGAGGTTGCTTAAAGAAGATAAAAGGCTTCTGGATGAACAGTTGAGAATGATGCATGTTAAAATAGAGGCCCAGCATCGCACACTTCAAAAACAAGAAGATAAGGCAAGTTCCTTTTGGCGATTGTTTTCGATTTTTATTTGAAGCTCGAAGATCGAGCCTGTTGTTGCCTTTTCTCTACTCGCTTATAATATCATCCACTGAAGTGCCCATGATGCCTACATTTATTGATAAAGAGTGAGCCTATTTCTAGATATTTTTCTTAACGATTAAAGAAAGTTAGAGATTACTTGGAATTCGATATTATGATAAGCTACTATTCCAGATTATTGGTTGTACTTCACTTTCAACAAATATGGCGTCAACGTACCCATAATCGTTTTTAATGGTTTTTCCTGTGAAGCGTTAACGTCATCTCCATCCTTATGATTTACCTATATTTGCCCTCACTAACCACCTATATCAACGATGGTTTGTGTACTAGCCTTATATGTGATTTTCTAGCCCGGCTGATTTCACCTATGACTCATTCTCAATTTTGTTATTGTTGTTATTATGTCATTTTCCTCTTTCCACTGACTGGCCACCGGGGCTAAATTTAGAGCCCTTTTCGGACGAATTCTGTCCACTTTCTGTGTTCCCTTGTATTCAAATAACACTCTCAGTGTGTTTACGTACGACTGTGTCGTTTTCATGCTTATACGCGTTTTTATATTGTGACCTGGCCATGTCTTGGTGCTTTTCCTGTTGACATTATTGCTATTCCAATTGAACCTAACGCATTCACATTAATCTATTGCCTAATTTCTTTACATATTTCCATATTCTGAGGCCATTCAGAAAGTGTGGATGTTTATAGGAGTTTATAATTTGTGAAGTGTGTGTGTGTGTGTGTGTGTGTGTTTGTGTTTAATGAATTGGCCTATACACATCGCGTGGTCTTAAACCCAACAGACTTGCCAATCGGGTGACTAGGCGGTCTTTACCAATTTCTAAGTGAAAATCCTAGAATCCCTTTTGAGGGACTTGTGACTGTGTAATTTTTAACATGTATTTGTTTAAGTACTATTGTCAGATGCTTGTTCGCAGTTCGAAGATGACTAATCTTATAACCCCTACTTTAGGGCGAGTATCCGTTACGCATGTCACAGATTTTACAGAACACGTTTATATATTAATAACTTCCAGATAGAAGTTCTATTTCTATGCCTATTCGATCAGCTCCAAATCATTTTATCATAATGTTAAATTTTCATTGTGTCGAACTTTTTTTAATTTCAGAATCTATTGAACTTAGGAAAGATAAATGTTTTAACGAATTTATATCCTCAGCAAAACAAAAAAACAGACCATTCGTAAGTGCCTAGGTTGTGAGGAACAACTAAATTATCAAATAAAAGTGACAGTTAATTAAAGATGCGAAAAACGACATAATTTTAATATCTCAGGCGCAAACGACCTCTAGTTTCTTGAATAAGTGCATTTCTGCCATATTAATTTCTTTTTAACTAAAGTGGCTGTCATTTCGATGAACTCGTCTCATCTTAGACTAGCTGATTGGCACTCTTATCTTAGTGAGGCTGACTAAATCTCACTCACAGTAAACCTCCACTAGATCATTATATATGAAATCGTATTAATCTCCCGGATTTATCTGTTTCTTATCTTTTAATTGCACATGTTGCCACCAGTCTAATTATTGTTGACACAATATGCATTGCACTGCATTGCGTTATATTCGATCTATTACACACTGGGAACTTGGCGCGCGCATGGTCAGGCTAGCTCTCTTCCTCTTACAAATTGATTTATTATACATAATCCTCTGCTGAAAGTTGTCAAAGAATAGTCACTCATACTATCCCACTTTCTTTTCATCCAGTATGTCCTCTATAAATTACACAGTAGTCCCAGCACTCCTATCGATCTTGTTGGATTAGGAATAGGAGAACATGCTTATTGAAAGGAACTCTTTCTAAGTGAAGAGAAAAGTGTCATTGTTCAGATGTCTCACCAATCAACCTCACTAAGTAACTGTTTGCCTTTCCTGTTGAAGTATATGAATTTAATCACTGCTTTATTTTATTGCTCATATTTCTTATCCAGCTCTCAGATGTATTGCACATTTTTATTCCACTTTCTTATGATGAATATCTTTTATTCTATCCAAGTTACAAGCTAATATCGATAATTTGTCGTTTTTACTCCAGTTCACATTCCATGTAGATCTCTCGTCACCTGCCACTTCTCATTCAGTTTTTATTACCTGCTTTGCATCATGATTAAACGGTCTAAATGATCATTTGAAAGCAGTGAAACTCAATGAGTTTGGTCATGTGAAAACCTTGGTCTTCGTTTCAATTGGAATTTTTTCATTCCATATGGACCTAGTTTGGCGTCCATGTATTGTCAAAGTATTTTTATCAGGATATAGGAGTCAAGTATTTTCCGATTTCTGCCTCAATGGATCGCTTTTACGAAAATATTAATCTGCGTATATTTTAAAAAAGGGGGGGGGGTGTGCGATAGACTTAGCTCCTCGTGGGGCACCCTGGTCGACGCATACTCATACGGCAAAAAAGTCTATAAACCGGCAGT
>UZAE01012894.1:0-21390 GCA_900617975.1 Rodentolepis nana | reverse complement strand
AGATAGAGTGAGGGAGAGAAGACAAGGGAAGGAAAAGCGAGACCGAGAAAAAATAGAGATGAACATATAAGAGGGCGTTAAAACATTGATACAAAATTTGAAGGGGTCAGCGAGGGGAAACGAAAGAGCGCGTGGCTTAATTGATTGATTGATGTAATTAACAGTGATAGAGAGGGAGAAAGACACGGATAAGTGTTTTCACGTTACGAAACATTTGTTTCAGACATTAGTTGTCTGCTTCTTCGGAAGTCAAACAACTAACGTAGAGAAAGAAGCGGTGTATAGAAGCCATATTATACTCGATGCTATCAGGCAGATTTCGCAATGAATTTTACTATTGAATTATTGACTGATTGATTAGTATATAATTGATTGTCTACGACGGCCAGAGGCGGGGAGTGATTGAGCATCACAGAAACTCCAAACTAGCACCTTCGTACACAATGGAGTGCAGTAAATTGAGATTCTGTGGTTGGGAAAGACAAAGGTAGGAATCCGCTTGCATCCAATCCTATAAAATATAGACAAGTTGAGGAGTAGAACAAAAATGAGTGTTACCAAAATGACAAGGAAATGCTATTAAGGAAATATCTGATTAACACTAGGAGCATAGAGGACAATATATATGAGATCGATATTCATCAACATTTATCTTGTGAATGACATTAATTCTGCATCAAGCTAGAGGTATCTGAATGCAAATTTACGTGAGGTTCTAAGTAGCTACTTAACCGTTAAAATGAATGTTGGAAAAACTTTCCCTCTAAGAGTCGTGAAAATATGAGACACTTATACTGTATTAAACGAAAGAAGCACCTTTGATCAGGTCTGTTGGAGCTTCGGGAATATTGAGAAAGAACTAAGCGGTTCAACTCTTTAATGAGACATTGAACACAGAAAGTCTGAACCAATCTCTAAACTTTATGCATATTACCTCTTACTTATAGCAATATAAATAAGATTTGTAAAACATTCCAGAACATGGTGAAAGACGGATTAATTCCAAGACGACATTACAACCTCCGATGGGATAACGACCTTGATCGATAACTAATTAGAATTCTACATGGAAAGTCGCCCATTATAAGTTTAAAAACAAATACTTCGAAATTTTGATATTCTCGATAGATCAACGTAGACAATAAAGCAAATTAAAACCCGTCTGGCCATAACCGGCAAAAGAACTATAGCCATTGATAATATTCAATTCTAGTCATTTAGTTAAGAAAACAGGGAGCTAACAGAAAATAACAAATTTCGTAAATTTTAACGCATTTTCAGCAACTCTACAGAAGTATAACAAAAAAACAAGACAGAAAGATGCCTCTCCAAAATTTCAATTAAATTAAGATTTTGCTAAAAGTAACACTTATAAACCATAAAATTGTTATTATTTTTAGAAAAGAGGTCCACATTGCCATTATCTACGAATAAAAGAACCCTACAACAACCAATTTTAAGGTTAAGTATAATTTACAGACCACACAGAAACTTTCTGAACTTAGTAGAAGTGTTCACAACACATGACTGGGAAGGAGGCTGAAATTCTGGAACAGTCCTTACGAGAAAGAGAAAAACTTAATCTGAACCCCATCGACTGAAGGTAGAACCCAGCCACCTCTAAAGCGTACTAACGATGCAAATGACTTATACAGAGCCAGTTTTCTAATAAACTTACTTCTTCGGTGAAGTCTTTGAAGAAAGCATCACTAGATGAGACGGTACTTGAAGACGTGGAGCCTTCAGAGACTCTTCGCGGTGGCCTTGTTACCATGGTAGCAGCAGGTTTACTGCCAATGGTCATAGCAGCTGATGCAGTGGATGAAGATATCACGGGTTGGGAAGGAGCATGAGTAGCAAGGTGTTTACGAAAGCACGTTAGAGATACATAGAACCTTTGACAATACGGGCAGGTAAACTGCGGCATTCTCAATTGGACGGCATTAATGTCTTGTGGAGGGGAAGAACTTGAAGGTACTTCCTCCTCTGCCCGACCGTCACTTTTATCACACATCTGCTGATCACCCATTTTAATATCTAAACAAAAATTAAAAAACAGAAATTTTCAGCTTTACTTTTAAAAAATTCGAAAATAGTACCTCTAATACGGCAAATATTCGAGGAAATTTAGGCTAAAAGTGAATAGCTGGTTTTCCAATATTCAGTTTGAAACAGACTTCGACCTTCATTTAAGTTAGCAAACCTTTCTATTTTGAAAACGATGTATTCTTTCGGACAAATTAGTAAACCCGATTTTTAAGGCGTGGGAAAAGACGGCTTCATGAGTTGCCTAAAATCGAACAAGTGCATGGTTAAGAATGATCAATAGTAGTTCCCAAATCTACATTGGATTAATAGACGGAATTGGTTACTAAAGCACTAGAAAAAAATCTCCAAGTACTTTTGTAGGAAAGGAGTTCCAAAGAAACAAAGGAAAGTCACATAAATGATCTTAAATAAGCACGATTTTGACAATAGCAGTTTCATTTTTTCAGAATATTAGGCAAAAATGAATGAGGAATTTAAACCAAACACTTTAGTAAAATTGACTAATTAGAATAATTAACACTTCCATGAACAATACATGCATTACGTTCAAGACATTACAAGGAATAAGTAGAGAGGATATTAAGACTATTAGCTAACTTGATTTTGCAACCCTACAAGTAAACAAATTTGCCTAAATCCTTGAAATAAAGAAATAAATAAGCATGACATGAACACGAGGACAAACTGGTCAGGCCAGTACAAACGATAAGGACAATTCTAGCATATAAATCAAAGTCAAGCTTCTTCAAGAGAGCAGAAGTGAGTAAAGTTAGCCATAAAATGATAAATCATTGCCGATATTCGAGTTACGCAGTTATTACCGAACATAAAAATGGATTAATTAACTTCAACTAAGCAAACAAAATAGAAACAAGATTTTGCAGGAAAAAAATAAATACAAAAAACAAGTGGAAAGCAATAAGATAATAAATAAGTTGAAAGTGTGGACAACAGTGACCAAAAATTTGTAGCTTTAAGGTATAGTGATAATCAACAGTATGCTAAGTAAGTGCGAAATGCTCTCCAAATTTAAACAATACAATTTATATAAATAAAAATTCATCGAGCTAATTAACAAAAACCAAAAAAAACTGACCACCGGAAGATAATCGATTTCCACATGTCGAACAGTTGACCAAATCATTCGACTCATTGTTCATTTTCGAACCACAAAAGCCGCAAACAAGATTCAGATGCCTTTGAATATGAGTATTTAAAGCATTATTAGAGGAAAATGTATTGGAGCAAAATTTGCAAGCATAACGGGGACCACTGCCAATAATGTTATTAGGTGCCCGGTTCTCATCATCTGTGGAATGTTTCCGTCGAATATGCCGGTTAAGGTAAGAAAGGAGAGCAAAAGTATGACGACAATAGGGACAAACGTAAGGGCCTTTGCAAGCACTTATGTGACCATCTATGTCCTTGGGCTCAAAACACTGAAGACAAGTCTTGCAAATGGCGAACAACGACTCAGTGTGTTCACTTCCAACATGTCGAAGAAGATGCGTCCGTGAAGATAAAATCTCTGAACAGAGAGGGCATGTGAAAGTTGTGTCGATAGAAAGAACTCGTGGTTGTGATCTAGGATGCTCCATAGAAAGAGTAGATTTATTGCGTATGTTTGCCATAGGTGAGTATGTGAAAGACAGAATGGTAAACGGTCTAAAAGCATAAAAGTGAAAATTTTAAAATTAATTTAGGATTTAAGAGAGATAACTACTGAAAGTAAATTGAGAAAATAGAGAACGACTAAGTGGTGAAATTAACCATGGACATAAACCGTTGTACAGCATGCTAGGAAAATGAGATCAGCAAATTATAAAAGCAAATATATTTTACAATATATAGATAAAATAATAGAATGTTATTTACACGCTATTAAAATATCAATTCAGAGCAAATCCATATTTTGCCATGCGAAAATGCAAGACAAAGCCCAAGCTCGGAAAAAACGAACGACTTCTGCTTTATACTAGCTAATTCAAACAAAGAAATTATGAAGGAGAGAAAATTAATTTTCATGTTTGTCACCAATTGATAATATTAGGATCTATGTCAAAGTGATTCTAAATTTTTAATGTTTCCATCAGTGATTATGTAATATTTCCAAACAAGACTTCATCAATTATTTCGTTTATACTATTTTAATGTTATAGCCTAGAACTCAAATGACAAATATATTTTAAAAATATAAAATAAACCTTATTTTTGATATTATACTCCAGAAATTACATCATTTTAACACTATAGTCACAATATGCTTTATTTGTTTTCATGTACCATTTCATTCGCATTCGACGTTGGACGAAGGGTTTAAATTTCCATATGCGGTTTTTGTATGTGTGCGGTAATTCTTATGCTACCTAAAGTGTCATTGACTTAATTTTTATTAATGGCTAAAATTTAACCTTATAGAAGTGTTTATGATATTGGTAATAGTTAACAGACTTAATTATTGAATTTTAAGTTGTTTGATTTCAGTCGGAACATTTTTTTAATTCTTATGCTTTACTTTCCTTATCTTTTCCACTGCAGAATTTTTATTAGAACCTATTTCTAATGGAGAGTGGGGACCACCATAAAGATGAAGTCCTGGTATGTATTTAACGTGTTTATTGCTTTAATTATTGTAATTTAGGACTTGACCGGATATAGGAGAAGTTGGCCTAAAACTATAGCCATTTGGATTCTTATCGCTATGTCAGGCTTTACTCTGTTTTTATTGTTTTATTGGCGAAAGGATATTTTAGTCACTCTTACTCATAAGAAAGTAGAACCATTTCAAGCCGAAGTATTTGTTATACGAGTAAGTTTCTTCCTACTGCCTTTTATTCCCTAGAGAGAATCGTTGGAATATTCAATCAGCCATGTTTTTGTGCAATCTCTCACTTCAAACAAGTAGGGTTAATTTTATTTTCCTCACTTCTATTAGTATTCGATTGTTCAAATATGTTGAAAATCGTAACTTGTGTGAACATCTTCCATTCGTTCTCGAGGAAGATATGAGTAGTATTCGCTTTTTCATTTACCATAATGTAAAGTATATTTGGCATCGGAGCCAAAATTCTTATATTCCAATAAGGTAATCATTTCGAATTATTTTTTGCTATTGAATTTCATTTATAGAGGACTGGATCATCAGTGTAATTTGGATACTTTAGTCACGGAGCCTTTATCACAAAATCGGGTGTCACATCTTCTTGCATTTTTCGGTCCCAATCGTATCCACATTCCTCTTACTCCCGTTCATGTCAAACTCTTCCGAGAGGTATTGCTGAATTCAAAATCATCATTATTAGATTCTCTCGCCTTTCTATGTCTTCCAAATATTCAGTATCATACTGTGGATGACCGCAGAATACTACTACTACGCCTCAATTATCCTATTGTTCTCTGCCGTTTCCATAATACTTTCAGCCTATTCGTGTCGGAAAGTAAGTGATATGTCTAAATCAAACCTTGATTCCTTCCTAGAACGAGCGTCGACTCCGAGACAAGGTCCAAATGGCTGAATCAGTAATGGTTCTTCGACAGAATTATGGTAAGAGAAATTTTCTCATTTTGAGTGTGTATGAATGATTTTAGATGCTCCTCGAGTCGTTCCCTCTACAAACCTTGTTCCTGGAGATATTATCTGTATACCTCCACAGGGCTGCGAAATGGTTGCTGATGTCCTACTTCTTAGTGGATCTTGTTCTGTCAATGAGGCTAGCCTTACGGGCAAGTTTGTTTTTTTGTTTACTGTCAATTTTAAATGTACTATTTGATTTATTTATCTAGTCTAGAACTGATTGGTATTTGTTTTTTTTTGCCTCTTTATTTCATGCCAATAATTTTTCATATGCCACCTCCAAACTTCTCACATTTTGATCATTCTTTTTTATTGAATTTTCTGTTTTTTGCGTAATTACTGAGGCCTATCGCAGTTTTTTTCTCAAATTGGTAACTCAAGTAAATGATCGCGCGTTTTAATCTTGCTTAATCTTAGTAAGGGTAATATATCTCTATGTTAAGTGTCAGCAATAATGCTTTCGATTTCTGTTTTCTCCATTTTTTCTCAGTTATTCATTTGAATATTTCTCTCTATTGGTTACAAATATGTGCTCGTTTGAAGTTTGACAATATCACAATTTGGCAAATGTTCATTTAAAAGCAATTTGTGATACTAATCACTGGCGCACGTTAACGGTCTCTGAATGTCAGTTTTCTGCAAGTGATAATTTTCTATTAGTGTTAGTGGTCCCACCTTTGAAAGATGGTTGCTTAATCATTCTTCCTAATGCCCTGCTAATATTCACTTTCCATCAGCAACAAACGGTGTCAATTGACAAATGACTTCACTACTCTTACCTCCACTAAACATTATAATCAAGGAGTTTTTTCCTTTGGGCATATTTTCGCGATTGCTACGTAACCAGACAACCTGTCTCTTTTTAATGATCTAACACCTGCAGTAGCTTTGTAATTTTATATCTTACGTTTATCTCATCCCCTATTCCTTACGTTCTACATTTAAATTCTATTTAGTGCATTTGCAAATAAATGGGTTTCTCGTACAGTTTACAGCCCTTAGTCTCAAAAGTTTATTTATATCAAATGGCAGGCGTCTTGATGGTTATCGTTAGCCCTTTAGTTGACTTCAGGCTTCACAGAGGGGAAGGAACATCAAATTGAAAAAGTCGATAGGGGGGGGGAACAGAAGAGTGTTTCAAAGATGTAAGAGACAGACACAAAGGTTGAACAAAGGTGAGGTGAGTACTGTGAAATATTCGAATATGGCAGAGTGAGGTGATGGTGGTTTGAAGTCAGAGGTCAACTGCCGAATAATAGACTTTTTGCCGTATGAATATACGTTGCCCAGGATGCACCACGTGGAGGTAAGTCTATCGCACACCCCAGTCTCAAAAGTAAAAGGATGAAGTGTTACTGTTTCCGTTTTATGGCTAATTAGTGTCGTTTGGTAACAGGGGTTTGTTTTAGTTGGTTATTCTGAAACAGCGGCGAGAACACGTTATCCCTTGGCTTGGCCCTACAGAAAGAATATTTAAGATGGAACTTCATTCAAATACCTTTAAAATCTTTTGCTTTATGGATCGAATATTCTCAAATCGGTCTTCTATTAATTGCAAACAGTTTTTTAGTACTTAGGTTAAGATGAGCAAAATGGCATGATTGAATATACAATTCTGCGACATTACAAAAGCGAGCATTAGCATTGAAAGGAAATAACCATGTATCTATCAATCTCTAGCTATCAAATATATAATTGTGGAAATAATTGAACTAAATTTATCATTGAGTATGTGTTCGAGCTGTTACTTCTATTTAATTTAGCTCTTCGTTGTTCTCGTTATTTCCGATGTGAAGTTTATCGAGTCAGGCTTTGTCACCTGAGGCTTTTTTATATATGCACTTCATAAACTTCTAACCATGTCGATATTTTTCACAGTGATTAATAGCCTCTAAATTTCTATATTACTAGTTATTCATTACTTTGCTTATTCTCTGGCCAAATATAAACGAAACATTTTAAATTATATCTACTTTTTTTTTCTTTAGGCGAAAGCATTCCTCAAAAAAAGTCTCCCATAACCGAACTCCCAACTAACGAAGATCGAAAAATTGATATCCGTCGATTGGCTCGCCATATTCTCTTTAGTGGAACTCGGGTTCTCCAAGCTAGACCCTCTCACATGGAGCCATATGTAAAGGCTGTCGTTCTACGCACAGGATTTCTCACTGTGAAGGGTGATCTGGTTAGAGCTATCCTACATCCTCGACCTCTGGATATTGATTTCACTCTTGATAGTTTTCGATTTCTTTCAATTATGACTGTTATCGCTATTGCGGGATCGGTCTATACGTGGCTTATTCTGGTAAGAGTTTGAACATGATCAATAGATTCGCTTCTGTTCTTCGCTTTATCTTTGTGTTGGGGATACTTTGGACATTTTAAAAAGTGATTTTTTAGATGACAACAATCATCACAAAGTAGCAATTTCGCGAATTAATCTTCTGTGTCTTTTACTATTTTACCACGATGTAAACTTTGGGAATGCAAGTATCTCCTTGCATTTCCCTTAGGAAATGCAAGCAGATACTTGCATTTCAATGCACCATACAATTCCTATTACTTGAGGGGACTTGTAAAAAGTTAAAACTATGCATTTATTTTTCATTCATACTACCAATTGGTCAATAAGCTCATTATTTTAATTACCCACAGTAATAGAAGGAGTGAAATAATGATCAAAAGTATACAGACAGCAACTTCAAAGATTTTTTTAGGATCTAATTATTTGAATTTTGGAGTTCAGTCGTAAGATATTTAGTAAATAGGTCACTCACGTTCTAAAATGTCTACTGCCATGGCTAGTGTGTCTGGATTATTGAAAAATGTTTATGCGTCACGTCTAGTGTTTTTTGGCCGTTTTTTAATCGAAAGTGTCGTTTTTTCCGTAGTAATTCAATTTGCGCTCCCGATGGTGATATATGAAATAGCTTAAAAAATGGTTGCCATCCCTACCACGATAGTGAAGAGCTTTCTGCAGTTCTTATTTGTCAGTCGAAGAATAATTCACGTGCTCCCGTCGTTATAAGGTATATATGATGGAGGAACGGTTTGAACTGTTATATGAAGCCTGCTATTCGTAACCACCTTTAACGCATTTTAAGCAAGCACCCACGGATTGTTCTACAATATTTATCTCCAACACTCCGTAATTTCCTCTATTTATTTATTTCAAATGGCAGGCTTTATGATATTTATCATTAACCCTTAATCTTTAACTTCAGCTTCCCCCAAGAAGGGGGGGGTACATTTATAGCAGTTAATTAATAGCAATTCATTAGCTGTCTTCTTGCTTCCCAGTATCTTTGGCTTTCCGTACTTGTCTTTAGGGCTGGATACCGAATCAGGTGGGTCTTCTCCATTTCCTCCTGTAGGTGTGATTTCCTCTAGAAATTGCAAATTGCTTTAGCTAAGGCATAAGCTCTTATATTCACTGTATAAGTGGAAATTTTCTCAAAAGTTTTTTTTAAATGTGAATATTAGTAGTCGAACCACAGTAACGCACTACCTATTCTTTTAAGGTTAGTTAATTCCGTGTGTATTTTTTTTCTTTACTTTCTATCTATGAAAATACAAAACTGTAAGGTCGTAAAAACGAGTGCAAAACCTCGTACTTGAAAACCTATATTCTATCCAATCATCGTCGAATCGTCTCTGACCGAATGGAATGGTTTCAAACACTTGAAGCTATAGTGGTCTTAATGCGAATTTCGGTCCTTTTTCACTCATTTTTTTGCATTATTACTTTCTCTTTATATTGAAAATTGTTCATTGTTCTGTCCAAATTGTGCGCCGTTATGATCTTCCTCCTTGAATCTTTACGTTGGTCAACTATGAAGCCCCTGAAGCACTTCGTCTTAAAGTCGAAATCGTTTACTATTATTGATGAATGAAGCAATTACTAGAAAAATTAAAATATGTCATCCATCACTGTAATTTGAAATGAAGGGGTAAAGGGAGCAATCAGAATGCAAATAGTGTCCAGAACCGGGATTTTGCTTTACCAAAGATTTAAACGAGATTTTTAAGAGAGAATTCCATCTATTTAAACGGTGTAATAAATAATTATATGCATAGAAATAACATACGAATAGGCCTCCTATGCTTAAACGAAAGTTGATGTTGTTGATGAATTCCTTTTAATCTTTTTTCTTCAGTATCATTTCAAATTCAGCATTAGCACGCTGGTGCGCAAGTCGTTGGACATTCTAACAATCGTTGTTCCACCCGCGTTACCAGCAGTAATGACCACTGGGCTTTATCTCGCTCAAACACGACTGAAAAAATTGGAAATCTTTTGCATCAATCCTTCTGCTATCAACGTAGCTGGAACACTTAACACCGTTGTCTTTGACAAGGTTTGTTTTTCCCCCGAATCTCCTCTGTATTGGTTCTATCTATGCAAAATTGAATCTTCTAGCTTCTAGGACTTTTCTGACAAGCGTCTTTAACTCTTTTTTTACTAGACTGGAACGCTTACAGAAGAGACCATATCAGTTAAAGGTGTTTGGCGACCCGAACTCTTTTATAATTCGTTGGATCTTACCAAAGTGGAGGTTATTTCCAATGATTCTTCTCCTTTTGCACCTGCCTTGGCTGCATGCCACTCCTTGTCACTTGATCCCATTTCCTTTGAGGTGGTTGGCGACCCCCTTGACCGGGTCATTTTCACTTCAACCAACTGGGTAAGTCGGGATATTGTGCTCTAATTCGTCTAACTTGTACCTAACTGCTTATTGATGATCTTCGTATTTTGTGCTGTAGGTTTTCCGTGATTATGACTTAGAACAATATCGCAGACACTTCGAACATCCTCTTCATGGTGTCGTTTATAATTCAACGGTCAGTCATCTGTCCGAGCACCACGTTTACTTATCGAAAGGTTTCTTTACATTAGCCTTCCTATTTCAGCTAGATGATGGTTCTCCTTGGAGTCGTTTGGGTATTATTCGACATTTTCCTTTCTCGTCTGTGGCTCAGCGACAGTCTGTTGTTGTAGAGACTTCCGGTAACGGGGAGATGGCTCTCCTTTGCAAGGGTGCTCCAGAAGCGATAGCCGCACATTGTGATGCTCAAACACTGCCTTCAAACTTTGAGAAAGCACTTCAACACTTTACAGAGCAAGTATGCTTATTTACCCTTTCATCTATTATTTGGCAAGATGAGAATCTTGTACTTTTGCTTGTGAGCCGTTGGGGTTCTGAAATGTCCCAATGCTTCTTTGATCATGTTTCAATCTAGTATCCTCAGAAATCTCGTCCATCTTCTTGCTTTGTCTGGGATATAGTCCACTTCCATCCTAATGATTTTCAGTTATCGGGGTGTGCGATAGACTTACCTCCACGTGGTGCACCCTGGGCAACGTATACTCATACGGCAAAAAAGTCTTTAAATCGGCAGTTGGCTTCTGTATGTCATATTCGACATCTTTCACAGTACCCACCTAACCTTTTTCCTATTTTTTCTAACTTCGTCTTTGAAACTCTTCTGTTCCTCCCCCCCCCCCTCTCGACTTTTTTTCACTTTGATGTTCCTTCCCCTCTGTGAGGCCTGAAGTCAACTAAAGGGCTAATGATTGCCATCAAGACGCCTGCCATTTTATATAAATAAATAAATTTTCAGTTATCCTCTTAAGGCCAATGATTAACATTTGATTGAAATATTGTTTAAAATGGTGCCATTTTGTACCATAGTCAAACAGGGAACTAGTGTGGCCATTCCTGTAATCGCTCACCATTGAATCACTTTGTTGAGCATAGTCCTTGGTTTTCACTATCACGCAAATTTGCGATGTAATAAATCGATCGATTTTGCTTTAAGTAATAGTGTCTCTTCACTTTGCCATGAGGGAAATTGATCAAAGGTCAAGGAGTTAAATGCTCTTTGTTACAAACCGAGTTAGTGGGGGTGGTTAGATGCATTGTCTAGGCCTAGCTAATAAAAGAGTGGAGATTTTAGAGTGGGCTTGGGAGTTCCTATTATCTGTGCTCTGTTGCAAATTCTGCAGGTACTTTGGAGCTTTCAAAATTCCTCTATTCTCCTTAAATGTGATTTCATCTACAAACTGCACCAAATATAAAAGGAACTGTACTTAATGAATATTTGACTGCATAGTTTAGACAGTGAGTCCTTTTATTAAGTACTACTTTCTCATTGACTGCGGTAATAATCAGTCCTATAGTACTAATTCCATTAGTTATTTTATTGTGAAACCCCTCCTTTAATCACGTCATGTGGCCAATACGTTTGTACAAAACGCATGGCTTCCAAATAAGCACTTCTCAATTGACTAAATTATTAAATTAATGACTAGCTTTCGTATTTTTTTATTGCCTAACTCATTTTGACAAATTCCCTATTCTTCACATTCTTCCATTTATGTAGGGTTATCGAGTGCTTGCATTGGCATGGAAACCAATCGAAGTTGATGTTGGAGAGGGTGAAGTGTCTGCGCTTTCTATGAATCGTGAAGAACTTGAGTGCGATCTTCGATTTCTTGGACTGGTTGTGCTGGACAATCCGTTGAAACTGGAGACTGGTCCTACTGTCAGAGAACTTCTGGAAGCAGATTTTCGTGTGATAATGGCAACTGGTAGGCTTTGTATTTGAGATATTTCCAATAAGGCAATGATCGTATTTTTCCTTTGTTAGGTTAACATAAACTTTATGTTTTCCTTATCTTTTGTTTTGAAAGTATAGGTTTTTAACTAAATTGTTTATTCGAACTCATGAATAGTCCTGTGGATTGCATTTCCATGTGATCGAAAAAAAAATGAAATTGAACAAATCTCGTGAAAGTGTCGTGAAAATTGCATGAAAGAGAGGAGAAATCGTTTAGCAAGAGTGATGAGAAGCCTCTTTAAATTATTGGAAGAGTTTAAGAAATTGAGCATTGGCAATCTTGTTTTACACTTCGTCATGATCCGGGACAGAGCTTTACTTTTAATGACTATTCAGAAAACAAAAAACTGATTGATATCAATGAGGCTGAGATGCTTTAGACGCCTTCTTCGTCGATTTGCGACTGCGAGACATATGAAATTGGAGGGCTAATTTCGTTCAAAGAAGTTGGATGATCTCAGATTCAAGAAAGCAGTTTCAATCCTCTGCAAACTGGTCGGCAAAAATTCATTGGAATTTTGCAGGTGCTTCAAATGTCTAATATTAGCTATGGGGTGTAATGCTAATTTACTTTACCAGTTTACTTGGATAAATGAAAATTTTGCACAATCAAACTAGAAATGTCTCTAAGTGGTTTTTATTCCTTCATGGTCTTTTGAATTCCTGCCTCTCAAGTGTTTGTTTATTAAGTCTTAAGTGATTGAGCAACAGCATGGTGTCACTTTACAGAATCATATTATGTAAAACTTGGACAATGAGAGGTAGTTTTGTTTTCATTTATCATTTTATTTGCTCTTCACATGTGCAGCATTAATCAGCTTATACATTGTGTGTTAGATGAGCTAATAATATTATAGAATTATCCTCTCTCTCTATTGATCAACTGGCTAGTGCAAATTTGTACATTTAAGGCCATACCTTGTCACTCCAAAGAGAGGGCATTCTGCGAAAGTGCCACTTTTTAGTGATTTATGAAGCTTTCATCGGACAAACTTTCCTTCCTCATTATCATTTGAGTGTTTATTTTCAATTATTCAGTTCTCATAGTCGAATTTTTTATCTGGGATCTAGTCATCCTAGCTACTGTCTGTTTCCTCTAGTCCTGGCATTACTAAAATGGCTATCAACTCGGCGTATTATTTAAAAATTAACTGGGGTGCGCGATAGACTTACCTCCACGTGGTGCACCCTGGGCAACGTATGCTCATATGGCAAAAAAGTCTATTAATCGGCAGTTGACTTCTCACTTCTAACTACCAACACCCCATTGTATGTCACATTCTACCACTTCCATAGTACTCACCTCATCTTTTCTCTGTCTTTGTGTCCGTCTATTTTACACCTTTGAAACATTCTTCTCTTCCTCTCCCCCCTCTCGACTTTTTTCACTTTGATGCTCTTTCCCCTCTGAAGCCTGAAGTCAGCTAAAGGGCTAATGATAACTATCATAACGCCTGTCATTTGATATAAATAATCTAAAAATTAACTTATTTTCGGGATTATTCACTTTATAATTTTGGACTTATTGCTTATGGAAACGCTCCTCTCTCTCTCTCTCGATAAATGGAGTCTTTGGAAAGGGAAGCTGATTTGTTCGAGTTGGAAGGATTTTTCTGTTTTTTCTTTGTATTCGTTTCGTGTCTTGATTGATTCTTTTCTGTTATTGTTTTAGGAGATAATCTTCTAACCGGTGTTTCCGTCGCTCGTCAATGCGGAATGATCGACAATGCGGACGTGGTAGTTCAAGTCTCTCTGCCTGCTTCACCTGATAACCTTCTTGATTTTGAAGTGCTTGCAGCCTTTTCTGGTGGTATTGACTCCGAGAAATCGGAGTGGATTTGCGCGAGTCTTAAATCTCTAATCCAATCTGATGTTGCTGCTGCCGGTACCTCAGAAACTTCTTCTCTTATAAACTCAGGTGGAATTCATAGTAGTCCTTTTAGCCCAACTACCAATTTACATCTAGTTTTAACCGGCACATCGTGGAATTACATCCGGGTTAATTTACCAAGGTTTTTGCCTACTGTAAGTTCTCTCATAACCGCAATGTTTATTAAGCATCGTTGCATCTACTATTTTTACCTCTGGCCAAGGGTCAGAAAGGCTCAATTAGAAGTAGAAGAGCAGGGAGATTGGGTACGGAATGACTTTACAAGTCTCCTGAGTTTTCGGTTTCATCAGATTTCCACTAACTATTTTAGTTCACTAGGTCTTGTTCTAATTTTCTACTATGCCGTGTTCCATATTTTAGTCTTCCGGCACCCACTTTCTTGAATGCACGCATTCCCGCGATTTTCTCAGGTTAATTCTTATGGTTGGTCATACCATCTCCATTCGTTTCATCTCCTTCTAATCTTGCGAATGTATCCGCTCATACAAAGAATATCTTCCATTCTTTTATATTTGCACTATTTATGTTAGGATCCAATTTTATATTTGACTTCATTTTATGCTAGCATTTTATTGTCGGAGTGCTTTTATTTTATTTATGTTAAACCTACTTGCGATTCGCCTTTGCAGCGGTCTTAAAAAATGCATGTTACCGAAGTAGTGTTGCGTGCTATCCCAGTCAATACGAAGGTTACTTCTTTCACCTTTTCTGAGTTTTCTTATTTAATACACCTCTTTGAAAACTCCTCTCACTTGTGGAAATCTAGTCTTTGTCTTTTGTCGAGTTTCAGTAAATTTGATTGCTTTGTGGATTAAGATGTCATTACTTTTTTGCCTCATCAGTGCTTAATGAACCAGCCGCCAATTTAGAGGGGGAGTAAGTGAAGTTTCTTTCGTAGGTAAGACCATTTAGAGAGGTGGCTACTTTTTTCAGCTGAGCGTTAATTTTTCTCTTTTTTCGATAAGAACATATTGACTTTTGAATGCTGCATTTTTGTTGAGTCAGGGGTCTATTATCTCTATTCCATTTAGTTACGTGTTCCTTAAAGGAGGCTATTTTCTTATGCTTGTCTTTATGGTGGATATAGGTATGACTCCTTAATCGACAATTTTCACTCCCCTCCCCCACCTTCTGACTGGAATTTTGGATTGAAAATTGTTACGATTTTTTTAGTTTTTTTTTTAATTTCAAATGGTTGTTGATGTAGTTTGTGTAGTGACCACCATTGCGCCACCTGCTATATCACCAATGTGAACTCGGTGCGCTGGTTAATTCTAATTAAGCAAAAGGTAATTGAGGTGGTTACGTGTTTTCTGCTTCTTACCAAGTAATGCTGAAATTTCAATCTTTTCAGCAAGTTCCTACTTTGACTTAATTATTTGACTTTTAGAATTTGCCGATTTTGGCTCTTCTAATGTCTTCCCACAAATACAAAAAATCAAATATTCCCTCCCCCCTGCGTTACTAAAGCTTGGGTTTCTGTTCTTTGTCAATTCATAATAGCCACCCTTTTGTACACAATATTTAGTCATACTGTTTACTGTTGACGTTGCCATCGTGAGCATTTTTTCCCTGTGGTAGGTCTCGAATCTAATTTGGAAATGTGATTTTTAACTCAATTCTTATATATTTGGAAGGGATCCTGTTATATCTCGGGTGAGAATCCCCATTCCAGCATGCATCAGTTTTATCCAATGTAATTAGTTTTTACTTACCCTTAATTTTTCGTGCTTAATTAGCAAACCTTAAACTTTTGAATTAGGAAAGTCAAGAATCAAGAATCTTCCCTATATAAGCACTGAAATGAACTCTATAAAACTAACAGGTTTCAGGTACCTCTTTTTCATTTTTTTACCGCCGCTCTAAGTTAATATGACTCGCGTCCTAGAAAATAAAATTGTTATTGTTAAACGCCAAGTTAACTAATCAATAACACCAAGGAGGGTAGAAAGATGTAAAGATTCATTATATTAACGATTTGCTAGAGGCAAGCGGTGGACGTCTAGACCTGAACGTATGCACAATATCGCACTATACTTTTAGTCATTAAATCTCATCGCTTATTTAGAAGGATAGTGTGGTGAAAATACGACCTTTCGGATAGAAAGCGTGCGATCTCTGTTTTCTTCATGGCTCTATTCAAATGTTTATTAAATCTTGCATGTTTGTAGCTAACTTTGCTCTATTGATCCAACGTTGACTGTCTTGTTTACTGTATGTCCGATTTTGCGCGCATATGTTTTTGTATACTGAGAAGAGACTAACTCTTTCTTTATTGAGGGTTCCCAGACCATTTGAACAGGGTATCAGCATTTAAGTCTTTCTATGAGGTTTTTGGTTACAGTAATATCTTTTTCGCACCTTTCTCTAAGTCAATTTGCAACTTTCCGTAAAGTACCATTTTTCGTTCATATCTTACATGCACCTATATGATCACTTACGCAAACGAGGGTGAGAGTGAGGGGGGGGGGCAAAATTTGTTATAGAAACCGAATGCTCTTAGTATAAAGAGGGAATTGGTGAACTGATTAGCGTATGGACACCACAATGTCCATAAATCGTATCAAGCTAAAAAATTCTGTCTTCGAAAGCTTTCATTTGACACTTATTTCAATCGAGAAGCTGTCCTATTTATTATCATCGTTTAACGTACTAATACCATGCTCAGATTTCTTTCATCTTGGCCAAAGTGTTGCTTTGTAGCCCTTCAATTCAGAATCAATTAAATTTGGCCTTCATCACCTTACGGTCTATTCTGGTCTGTTTGTTTCACTATGAAGCCTTTCTATCGTCGGTAAATTTGAAATTGTTGGTATCAACACGTTTTGTTTTTTCACTTACCCTCTAGGTCAATCATCAAACTGCTTATTCCAATGAGTTGATTAAATCAACAACTTTTCTTTCTAACTGCCTGTTAGAGCTAATGCAGCATGAAACTGTCAACGGCATTTGTTTAATTCTGGTGGGAATGTTATGAGTTAGAGTCATCACGCTAATGAGAAACCAAAAGTTGACTTGAATATGTTATAGTAATTTGGAATACCACATTTAAGAGCAAAGAGATGTCCTCAACGCATTCAGAGTCGAGCGTTTTAGACAAATAGCAAAGCCAAAATGGGCATATGATTATCAATTCATGAGAGCACCATTGATTTGATAAGTGATAGCCTCAACTTCCAATATCCGAACAAGAGGAAATAATGCGATAAAGAATGGAAGGGTGGAGGGATTTGGTCCATTGGAAGCGGGGGATCTTTCCTTTTTAGACCTTCTTGCCTTTTCGAAATATGCATTGAAGGTACTTGCATAGAAATTTGTGTTAACATTGTCCGACGAGGGAGGGGGAGGGGCGCCTTAGATACCAAGCATTTTAACCTTCTTTGTCTATTTTAACTTTAAGCATAGTAAGTCTTTGTTAATCGTTGCCGATGAGAAATATTGACCCAATCGGCAGCACAGCACAGCACAGCTCCGCTCATTTCCTCTTTTCTTTAATAAAAAAACTTGGTAGACACGATTTGATGCTATTAGCTGTTTTAGTCGGGAAATGCGATTCCTTGTCTTCTATATATCAACTCTCATCTTTCCCTTATGTTTCTTCCATTTCAGTCGTTTTTTAAACTGTTGCGAGTTGAATGTAACTAGTTTTCTTTTCATTTTGCTATATCACCTTTACTGATTCATTTCTCCCATTTTTTAACAGGTCCTCTCCCACGGCACCGTCTTTTCGCGTTTCTTACCCGACGATAAGACTAATTTGATTAGAGCTCTACAGTCTTACAAAGGGGGTGAGAAGTGTCAACGCCAGAATCGTGTAGCGATGTGCGGTGACGGAGCGAATGATTGTGGAGCGCTGAAAGCGGCTGCCGTTGGAATTGCTCTCAGTGACTGTGAAGCGAGTATTTCTGCTCCCTTTACGTCGCGACAGCAGAACATCACTTGTGTCTCCAGGGTTCTTAAGTTCGTCTTAGAAAGCTTATTCAGCATTATTTGTTGTCTTTGCATACTTGCTCACTTTATAATCGCTATTATTCTTTATGTGAAGGTAGTGTGCAAAATCACTGGAGAGGTGCGCAGGAGCCATTGGTACTCGTCTTCGTAGACGAGGATTTCATGTCTGTCAACACACACACCAGTTGCGTGGTATAGATAACCACATTTATTAAGCTCGTCTGATAAAATTGGAGGCGGAATTTCGGATTTCCTCCTAAATAACACTATTATGTTATTTCTCTATTTGAAATCGGTGTTCTGGACTTAAGATGATTGGCAAATTCCGTTTGGGGAAAGCTAAAATGCGGGAACCAATAGAGTTAAATAGGGGAAATTTGCGAAGTTATTGCTCACCTAACTTTTATTTCCTTTTTTTACTACAAGATTTGGAAACGGACAATAATTGTGTTTGGACTTTTGCCTTAAGAGGATGAAGCGCGTTTTTTTTCCTACCATTAAAATGAACATGTGGTTTGGTTTTATTGAGAAATCGTTAAATTACTTTAAGGGCAGTGGGACGAATACTGACGTAAAACAGTGAATGCCACTATTTATGATAATGGAAGTAGTTTGATGAGCTATTTGACTTCTAACCAAGTACCGGAACTCTGAATTTAGTGTCTACTATTTATAGATTAAGTAGTATTTTGAGCTTTATATCCATTTGCAGGTTTCTCAATGTTTCTATTTTTTAGAGAAGGCCGCAGTTCCCTGTCCACAGCAATCGGTTCTTTCAAATACATGGTTCTTTACAGTTTTATTCAATTCTTCACAGTTCTACTTCTCTACTATGTAAGCTGTCAACTTCGTCTCTCTTTCTAGCCATGTTAATGGAAATTTGCTTTTCTTTCTTCGACCTTTCAGATCGGCAATACTCTTACAGATCCTGAATATCTTGCTATTGACCTCTTTATTGTCGCTCCTCTCTCGGTGACATGTAAGTTGGAAAATATACTCATATGCGTGTATATTGTATCCTTTAAGACCACGGTTTTATACTCATGAACAGCCGAAAATGATCAGGTGGCAACGTGATTTAAAGTACCCAATTCTCTGCTAAAATTGTTTATTGCAAATCTTTTCCTTAAAAAGGTGCATATGAGTAAATATGGGCATGATTGGTCATTTTTTTCGGTTTCGCCGTCACTAATGGCAGCTTTCTGTACTGCATGTCTTGCAATGCGTTTGCAGTAAAAAGTTAGAGAAAGAAAGTTGACAGATATGTGGATTGACGTAGGAAGACTATGGAGACAATTGCAATTCTGATTTTACTGGCGTTTTGAAGGAACAAGGACGGATGTGTATAGGCGTAGCTCATAATCGACCTATTTGGGGAAGCTGGGAGTCTAGTGTCGATGTCACCTTAGAAAATGTTCATGATTAAATTTTTTCGAAATTGAATAGGTATAGTAAACGGCTATGCGTCAAATGATTTTGGATATTGTTTAGCATTCCTTGTAGTGATAACTTTTCCCATTGAGATTTAACTATTTATTTAGTTTTAATAATTGAGTCAGCATGAGGAAGATGTTGTTACGACAGCTCGTTTTTATTATTAATTTACCTCCATTTCGCTAGAGTAAATTATATCCTACTCATACTATTGAGTAGTGCCTTTATAGCCTACAGTAGGAAATCCAAATGCCTCTATCACTCCATCATTTAGCTACATTCTAGCTATCATTTGGAAGATTTTTCAGAATGGTTCAGTCATTTACATCCTTTGCTTGATCTTAACATTCAAACAGATTTGTCATCTTATACGTGCAGTCTCTTCCCGTTCTGCCCGCTAATTGGAATCCCTTTGTTTCTTTCTTCAGCCTCTGTGAGATCAATTGCTATAAATTCTACAGCCGTATATGTCAACTGCTCTAGCGGTTTTTATAAAGCCCTTTTTTAAATTGAATACATCGCCTTTTCTTTACTAGTTGCAATGAGCCGGCCATGGAAGCATCTAGAACCCAGTACACCTCCTCTACGCCTTTTGACACCATCGAATATCATGTCAGTTCTTACCCATTTAGCACTCTCCATTGGAGCTCAAGTAATCGTCTTCATCCTTGTTCAAAAGCAGCCTTGGTAGGTATAGTATTTACTCACCTCTAACCTTCCTCCTTTAATTATAGGTGGAGTCCTTTTCAGCCCTCGGAAGATCGGTTGGATAGTGCTGGTTCCTATGAAACCACCGCACTATTCTATTTTTCATCTTTTCAGTACGTTTTCGTCTGCACGGTTCTTGCTAAAGGTCCACCTTTTCGAGAGAATGTCTATGCCAATGGTAGGATTCTTAATATGCTTTCTTAACTGTCTTTTTTTCCGAATCAGTTTGCTTTGCTCTCAACGTGCTTTTGGTACTGGGCATGGTCATCGGATTCGTTCTATTTACCCCAGCATTCTTTGTCGATTGGGCTCATGTAAGTCAAATACAAAAAAAAACTCATTTCGCAAATTAATCCGTCTAAATTGCTTGAGAGTGCCATCGCTTTTTAAATTTCCTTAGCTCCTGCCGCTGCACTTTCCTAAAGATGTGGGCTTTCCAAGGTACAGTTTTACGGTGGCACTTGTTGTGATGGCAATGCTATACTTTATCATGGCTTGGGGAGTGGAGAAAGTGATTGATGTTGTCACCTTGCGGAACGCAAACTACGCACCCGGGAAACACCCATCCTCGAGATTTGCTGATATATTTTTGTGATATATACCTTGCTCATTCATTAACATATTTTACATTTTTTATTGATTCACTTTTGTATGATCTTGGTGTACATGCAATTCAATTCCTTTTATAAGGCCGATTCAATTTAATATATTACGATCAAGTAAATGCACTTTAATGCACTCAATTCTAGACAAATTTATGTGCAAGACAGCTCTTAGTGCGTTCACGAAAAATTTTGATTTAGTGGAGGCATACTTGAATTTTTAAAATACTATTTATTTATATCAAATGGCAGACATTTTGATAGTTATCATAAGCCCCTTAGTTGACTTCAGGCTTCACAGAGAAGAAGGAACATCAAAGTGAAAAAAGTCGAGAGGGGGAGGTGGGAACAGAAGAGTTTTTCAAAGGTGTAAGAGAGAGACAGACATAAAGGTAGAGTGAAAAAGGTGAGGTGGGTACTGTGAAGGAGTCGAATATGACATACAGTGGGGTGATGGTAGTTTGAAGTCAGAAGCCAACTGCCGGTTAACAGACTTTTTGCCGTATGAGTATACGTTGCCCAGGGTGCACCACGTGGAGGTAAGTCTATCGCACACCCCA
>UZAE01012893.1:0-28163 GCA_900617975.1 Rodentolepis nana | reverse complement strand
CTTATTTGAAATCGGCAATGACTTAGTTGCCAATTTAATAGAATTGTTACATAATTGTGAATTGTTTTTTTGTGTTATTTTATCGTCATTAATTTCAATCTAGAAGGTTATTTAAATGAAGATAACTAATAAGAATGTCATGAGCTAGTCCATATGAATGTGGTTTTAGACCTAGTTCTTTAAGATTAAACTGTTTTTTTAATTAACTTAATATCCTTACCGGTTTCTTTGCTATATTTGATTTAGATATATCTTTATTATTCAACATGCCTGAGCAAATATTGTTTTTATTATTTTATTGTTTTTTATAAGTATCTTAATCATTGAAATTTTATTAGAGTTATTAATGGGTTACGTTCGTTGAGGTTATTAAGTTGAAGAACAAAGGGAAGAAACCAAAGCAGTAATTATTAGGCTGGCCAAACATATAATCTGCTAAAATCTTAACTTTGATATTCCTCAATTCTGTGAAGCCCGAAGTCAACTACCATAAACCTGACATATGATGTATATAGATAAATAGTATTCGTTTTAAAAAGCTGTCCGATTTCTTGATTTACCTCTGGTTTATTTTTATTTTTGAAGCTGAGAATGCTTGGCATCAAATGGAATCGGCGTTACAGCTTTAAAACCTCTTTCTCAAATTTGTCTTCATTATATTGCCATATTACTTAGCATAAAACTCTAAGGTCATTGTTTTAACTTTGGAGAAGCAATTAAGGTATGTGGTTGTCGTGATGCCGATAAAATTCCCAATTCCCCAGAGTTTAGGTTCCAGAGCTGAGTAACTTCGGCAATTTGTCTTCCATTCACGTACTATCTTTATAAATATGTGGACACACGCACCCCACCCCGACACCTCGTTGAGACGAAGTACGGAAATCAGTCCGGAGGTGGCATGATTTTCAAGGCCGGTAACATAGCTAGCCGTTCAACGACTCAGTTGGCCAGATGGCAATCCATACGTATAGTGGATAGGTAGGGATGATGAACTGTGTTCTAGAAGTGACACATTTTTTTAAAGTTCCACCATTCACATTTTTCGAATCGGTATTTTCACCCTCAATGATTGCTATCCAGTAAAAATTGCGCCAACACCGGAAAAAAGCATTAAATTATCTTTATCAATTCGTCTCTTTTTTTACTTTACATACACTCAAGCGTTCGCATTCAGTTTGACACAGAATGCAAAAAAGACTAAACAGAAAAAAATGAATTTGGCGGGGCATGGAGATTAGAGACAGCAAAATGAAAGGCCCGACATAAGACAGAAAGGATGAAGCTGAACTTTAAGGGATTACAGTGTTTTCCAAGATTGAGGGGATGTTGTTTAATGGTCACGAGCAGGAGTATCAAAGTTGGAAGCATTTCATGAAAGAAAGAACTTAAAGTTAATGACCATGAGTACGTAGTACGTGACAAAGAATCACTGGGGGCTCTATGAGTTGCCAAAAACACCGGTAGAGATGGTAGGATGTACAGAAGGTGCCGTTGTCCCCAACGCCATGACCCTGGCAAGAGGTAGAGCAAATGTTGGAATGACTGAGGGAGATGGGGACATACAAACCAAAGGGAAGACTTTAACATGGGTCCGCCAACCTGGGGCCACTTGAAAGAATCGAGAGGTGGGCCAGTCTACACCGTCAATCGATACTAGATAAAAAATAGAAAATTAGGACAGGCACACTACTTATACAACTAACTGATAGTATATCCTTACTTCTGACAAATACATTGTCACCAGATGAGGAAGTGGTATTCTTTTCAGAGGAGACAAGGCCACAGGCAAGATCATCACGAAGAGAGAAAGAAGAGGAAGGGTGCCTAGCTGAAGACGTCGAAGAGACAGCGACACAGGTATCCCCCGCAACAGAGTTGGCAGCGACTGATTGAGTTTGAGAGAGAAGGGGGGCGTTGGGTGGAGAAGAGGGAATTTCTCCACGAGGAATGTCGCTGAGAGTATCAACGAAGGCTCCACTTGGAGTATGGGAGATGACACCCTTGCAAGTACAGATCAACCGTGTGACTCCCTCAGTTACCTCGGGCTTGAAGATCACCTCCTTACTAGTTTTCTTGCCAATTCGCATAACTGGGAAATAATACCAAACATTGTTATTCAGTTATTAGGAGGCAGGGGATGTGGTGAACTGCCATTTCTTTTAAGCACTGAACAACATACATTCCCAGTAAGGTCACATTTTGTTGTGACCTGCTTCTAGGTGGTGAATGCATTGCCCCTTTGCAAAAAAATAAACCCAGCCTACACAAAACTCGATAAAACAATGATTTCTGTTTGGAAATTTAGGTTTTTACATAGATCGCTAGACAGTTGTAATCAAAAGTTATTTTGATTAGACAATTGAGTTCAAACACTGTCCGATTGGTTGCCATGTTCTCAGTAAGAAGCAATCATATATTGACCACAGTAGCTCTTGTGAATAGATGAACTTACTTAGTATTTAATACTTCGCAATCTTACTGTGATTTACTTTATGATCCGCAACTTTTATGAACCAGAAAGTAAGGAGTCTAAGTATGTGGGGAGAATGGCTCAAAGTGACTTACTTTTCGGTTTCTTTTCCCTAGTAACAACGGCAAGGTTAAGGAACGTGGATGGTTTCTGCTGAAGGAGGCTATAATTAGTAGAAAGAGGACTCTGACTGCAGGGATTACTGAGCCCAACAACCATGGATCTACAGACAGCCTTGAAAGTGATCGGACGAGCAGTCGCCTTTCCATCAGTACTGAGGGAACTCATTCCGCCACCACCGACACCTCCACGATCTTCCAGACTGATGGAATGGACTAGAGAGGAGGAGATTCCACTGCTATTTGAATTGCCAGCACCAGAAGTGGAGGTGGACATTTGGGAGTTTTGGGCCCAATATTCGAGCTGCAGCTCGTAGGTGGGCTTGTCGGATCTGGGTAAATAATTTATAAATTTAGCAAAATTTGGTCTACCAGGAAATTATCCAAAGTGGATTCTCAAAAGGGGACATTTTATTCGTCACCTATTAAGTGGCTTATTGGCTATAATTTGTATGAGTCATTCATCTGCGTTTCACATTCACTAGGGTCACATATGCGGTCGTTATTATTCGCTTCCTTATTAGCTACACATTAAGTACACTCAATTAAACAAAGTTCATAAAGTGCGTGAGTACCTGTATAAACCCATGTGGGTGGTCAGCCTTTAATACATCAATACGTTTGTGCCTGTAATCCCCATATTCAATGCATTCCACGGTAGATATTTTCTTGATACTGGGTTGATTGAGGTTTATAGTGGGGGGGGGGGGATTTGGAAAACTTCTACCGCTTCAGTAAAGACTTACTCAATGGCAGCACTGATTGGAGAGATACTCTGTGAGGAGGGAGAGGGAGTCCAGGCTGATGATCTTGAGGAGGTAAGATGTGGTGCCCCTGGAGGATGGTGATCTCCCCCACCGGTTGCCATGGTGGCGTCGAAGGGTCGAGAAGAATTGGTGGATTGGCGCTGATGCTGATCGGAATGGACAGAATCACGCCCATCAGCTAGGCAACCACGAACGATAGCTTCACTCCCTAAGCGAATGCAAAGTAGGAAAGGGACAAGGGTCTGTTTACTGGATTCCTCTTCCAGACTGCTTCCACCATCTATAAAAAATGAATAGAAGGCAAAACGATTAGACCAATCTCCACACATCGATCTATATCAGACCCAATTCAATTTAAATATAGTAAAACATTTTTGTGGCCTCAGATTTGACCATATTAAAACATTGCATATTCCAAGCAGCATAAGCAATGCTTCATGATAACAAGAGCCTGTAAAACCCTGGTCCCCAGACTGCTCCTTGCTAAATGGAACGGCCATCACACATTCAAACATTCCATAACTATATAAGGTTTGAGATGACCCTCCGCGTTGCATTCGGACTGCAGAAGCACTATATTATCTGGAGGTAGTTCCATAATTGGGCATCCTGACGGTACAAAAGTTTCGTAAGATTTCAAGGGAAGTTTGCGCAAACTTTCCCCACTTAAGACTTTATTGCAGCACATCTTGGCTTTCGGCAAAATCGTAAATGCTGAGAATTTCAAAAAGCGTATTTTAAAGCAAGCTGAACATGTCCGCTTGACTTTTATGATGGCAATTACTAACAAGCTGACCATGTCAAGGCGACTTTTGTGAAAAATAACTGAAGGAGATCCAAAAATAAATAATAGAAAAGTTGAAAAAATGCGAAAGAGATGAAGACTATACACCCAAGGAATGACATCATAACGCATTAATTTTCCAAAAAGAAAAAAAACGAATTAAGCCAAACAACTGAGCACCGACCTTTCGGCCTAAAAATAAATTGATCAAAATGGACAACACATTCGAAAAGCGAATAAGGAAAATGTGCGTGAAAAATGTGAATTTCAAAACAAAGGTTGCAGTCAAGTTGCCGTCTACAACAAATCGGGAGACGTATGACTCGATGATAGCGACAATCGAGTTGAAAGGGTGCTGTCAAGTTGGTAAAATTTGCAAAAGTCCACAATAGTCTAAACAGTCCAAGTTATATGGCGATAAGAGCGTAGTTTCCTATGAAAAAATAAGTAACCATTACATGTTGCCGCAAAATCCTCAATTTAATAAGTCCTAAATATTTTAAATCCGCCCGTTTTTTGTTCAATAAGGCAAAATATAAATGTACCTCAATGAGATGGAGAGATTTCAACTTCAATAACTAGCAAAACGCTTATGTTATCATGATTAAACAAATCTTATCAACCGAATGCTTTTGATACAAAAGTGCACACCCTTACATATTAGGGCGGTAGAAATGTGCATCGGCCCAAAAAACACTAAAAGCACCAACTCTCCACAAAGGAATGTTTCCTTTACAATGGAGTACGTTATCTCATTAGCAGATGTTCCCATGCCCTAACGACCACGTCCTGGAAACGACAAATCCTACCAAGTAGAAGCGCGCACATCGAAAAGATTTTTTAACCACGAAAATAGACAAGACCTAGTAGGGTGTATGCTACAATAGTGCGCGCTGATGGTTGGTTAATATTAACTTGATGCTTAGCTAAATAAGAGTTCTCAGGGGTTCAATGTTCATCAATGCACCTGTGGTGAGCCGAATGGTTATTTTTATTGATTAAGATTGGGATAGAACTCGATTTTCCCAACAGAGGGGCACACACAGCATAATTCAAGACGGGTGTTGATTAAGGTTTTCTAAATTGGCTTGGGGATATTACTGTTATACCACCGTGATAAAAAGAAGATGCTGGTTCGCCAATCCACTCATCTCACTAACCCCAAGATGCAGATTCTTACCTTCTCCCATCCAAGCCGGTAATGTGTTTGTTCTATTCCTAGGGAAACAGCAAAAATTTCAATTCAAGTAAGCGGTGTCTCAGCCCAAACATTAAAATAAAAATAACTTAAAGTTGTAATATTAAGGAGGTTCCTATATCACATTTACAAAACTATTCTTACGACAATACTGCTATTTCCTCCTAAAAGAATGAAAAGGACATAAAGTGGGAGTTAACGTAAGTGACCTTTCATGATTAGCCGCTGAAAAGAGGCCACACGCACATAGTGCTTCACTAGTACTAAATAGAAATCTGCGAAGAATAATACTCGGAAACGCCCCAAAACATCTAGCTCAAACTGAAAAGAGGTCGACGGACATTCCAATGACTTTGAGAAGAAGGCAGATGTGGAATGTGTTCTTGATAAAACGAAAATTTCGCAAATATGTAAAACACAAGAGGGAGGTACAATGGAATCCCTCTTTCAAAATTTTCACTCTATCAGAACTAACCAATGTAGTCAACATTCACGTGATTGGATTATGTTTATGGAGGGAGTGGTACCATATGATTCGTTCATGCCAACGGCCCATTTTTGAAGCGAACTGTAAATTTTTCACAGAAGCAAACATTGTCCCACCTTTCCCCTAAAATTTAAAAATTAAAAGATGCAAAAGACAGGCTTCACACAGCTGCAATTTCACCACCGAAAGAAATAAACCGCGAGGAACAGAAATCACTACGGCAAAAAAGATCCCCTTTCAATTAATTGAAACAATTACGTTGGATTAATAGACAAATGATGATGCATTAATGGAAAGAAGAGCTGACGGTATCATCGAACTTTGGGAGACTTTTAAATCTGTTCTGAACCCTTTAACGACCTTAGGACCACACTATCCTCTTTCAAAATAAACTCCAGTGGTACTAGACTCGTAACAGCTGTTTGAAACGTTCTACACGTCTATAACCTTCGTCTGATACCACAAAAACGACGGTGTCATCTGCTGTGAGACACACGCTAATGCGGTTGGGTGCATTTTCCAAAAAAATAATTAAGGCGTTAAGGAGTTAATTGATTTAAGGGAAAAGAGGCCACCAAACTTCTCCAACGCCGTTTTACTATCTCATGGCTAATCCTCCTTCCTTTTCATTAATGCTACCTCCACATTTCATTTGCACATTGGCTGGAAAGAAGATATAATGAAGGCAGAGCACAAATCTACAGTTTCGCATGGAAACAAGTTGCGTGAATTAGTGGTTGCACAGAGAGAACGAGAATCAGGTAACTGAAAGTTCACCGAAACAACCAACATCTAGCACAAGAAAGTATTTGATAACTAAAACAAGGAAATTGCAATTTGCCCTTGAACTTTCGGTGCAACAAAATGTCCACTATTTCTCAACCGAGGTTCACATGTTTAGATATTTCAAGCCCCATTATAAACAAAATATACTCCTTCTTCAGGTTACGAGGCGGGGAAAAAGTGAACTCTGCCTGATCTTTTTCACAGATAGAGTATTCGAAATGGGAAAGAAGCGTCACCATAACATGTGACTGATCGTAATATGTCCTATAAAAATGATTTCTGCAAGGAGACTACATGACGGAGGCTAAGAGCCAAGAAGTCACTACAGTAACTTCTATCTTAATCCCAAATGGGAATAAAAATGTGCGTTGTGGGCAGAGAAGGCAGGTTATGATTAAAATCGTGACGATGAGCTCAGTTTAGTGAGGCAGAATAAACTCATTTCTTTTTCACGTTATTCTCCAATTCGCTTAGCTTCCTCTTCTCCCCAAATGAAGGCCAAAAATATGGAATCTAAAATTAGGCAGAGAGGGTGAAGAGCACTCGTTCCGAATTGTTTTCACAAAAAAGAGGACAAAATAAAAGAAGACATGAAGCAGTAATGTACACAAACCATGGATCAAAACTCGGATGCATAAATGCTCGGGAATCCTATGTTATTCAGAATCAAAGGACTTAGAATTGACCTATTGATTAGTTTTGATGATGTTGAATACCGTCTTCGGTACAGAGAAAGCATTACTCACCACGTAGTCAGTACCCAACATCCCAATTACTTACTCGGTGTTAAATTAGCTATGTCAGCATTGCAAGACTTCCATGATAATCCAGTTAAGATTCAAATATTATCTCATCCCAGCTATTGAATGTTTTGTCAGCATCCCGACGAACTATACTGTTCCAACCTCCAGGTGCCCAACTTAACCACGGTTGCTAATGTACGAGATGTGTAAAAATGAACAGCGACACACCTCTTCTTCAAATAACCATAGATGACAAAATAAGGTAAAAGTAGCACAAGATATAAATCATGTCGAATGCGATTAGCCGTAAGCCTGAAAATAGCCATACTGCAAGAGGGAATAAAAAGATATATATATCTCCCCCCGAGTCACGGTGAACTTCAAGACAAGAGCTACGAGGGCTAGGTAACCTGTCACATAAAATATTAAGCAGACACAGCAACCTTAAGGCTAATTGGTGGAGCAGGCTGACAGAAGAGGACCAAATGACAACAAACCGAGGAATGAGTCATGAGCTGGACGAGGGAAGGCATAAAATTTGTTTGAGTCGGTAAAGCGAATAAGATAACAGCAAAACCATAGTGCGAGGTAAAGTCACTACAATGGGTGATAAAAAATAGACACGAAAGCAGTGAAAGATGGACGGAGGAAGGCTTATTGACCGATGGCCCGAGCATTTCACCAAGGCATTTCTTCTCCAAAAATAATGGACAAAAATACTAGATGATCAAAGTCCACAGCCTTCATCCAATTATGGCACTAAATAATATGCTTGAGACAGCTTATGGTAACAAGCTTAAATAGTCAAATAGCTGTACTCAGCTTCTGCAACGCCTCCATATTATGTTACATGCAGATTTGTATAATAAAAGAAACTTGATTAACAGTATGTACCGCTTATAATTAGACATAAAATTTAATCTGTAATGCTGGAGAATCAATGAGATTTCATTCTTGGATGAATTAAAACAGACTAGGACCGCAAAACACTTAGATCTAAAGATATCATGGAGCATATGTGCCCAGAATAAATAACAGCGTGTTTTGGCCTACAAAATCACTAGGAGTAGTTTGTATCTAAAGCACTTGCGTACCACTGTGTCAATATCGGCTTGTACATTAAAGTAATTATACTATGAAGATAGAGAGCAATCGACAGATGGTTGTCTTCGATAAATTTAGGGAAGATTTTTTTCTTAGTCATTTGCTCAATAATATTTTCCTTCTATTTGGCCATAGCAAACGAGAAAATGCTCACCAACACTGGCCGTTCCCATTGGCAATGGAGGATTGAAAGTCAGAGGCAACTGATTCGTGGCAGATGAAGGACCAAACATTCCAGCCCCACCCAGGAGGGGAAGGTTATTTCTCACTCCAGCGACTAGACATTCTCCAATGGGCAGGGCCAGAAGACATTCTGCAGAGGTCAAGTAGGTCACAACTCGCCTAACGAACTCGTTTTCCTCCTTCTTTGAAGTTGACGGCCGTCTTCCACGAGCAGGTGTGCTGGAATTAGAACCACCTAAAGAACCTTCTACGGATACATCCGTTGCTAGTCGATGGAAAAGACGGGAGTAGCGGGAGTCAAAGGCGCACATACGTTGGGCAATGAGATTAGAAAGAGGAGCATGTCGATAATGCGGGCTAGTTGGGGGATGAGATTCTCGAGGCATTGAGGGAGATCCTGGATAAGACGGTCTGACAATGTCTGCAGGGATATGAAAAACTTTACACTAACAGCGTTACCAATAAGTAGAAAGCGAGGGTGGAAATTGTACCAGAAGTTAATGAAGATAGAGGAGGCAGTGTGGAAGAACTCGACCTTCTGTGCCTACATCCAGCAAGATGTTGGATATGACCCTTTTGTGTATCCTGTCTAGAGTAGCAAGAACAGTAGCATGACTGAACCAGTCCCGAGACTGGAACAAGGTAGAACCGAAATGCAGCAGCAACAGCTTCCGAACGAGATCCCGCCACTTCGACGAAGGCTCGAAGGACAGCGTTGAGAAGAGCGTCACCACCGACTATACAGAAACGGATGGCTTCAACTTGACGGTGCATTTGAGCCCAGGAGACAAGACCAGAGAGGACTTGGCGCACCTCAGTGAAAGAGGAGACTCGAGCGAGTTTTGTACAACCAGCTTGAGTGAGAGCCACGGCTGCAATCTAAAAGGATACGCATGCATTGAAGATACACACATTTTGGACATTTTAATTTTGAATAGGTAATATTGGACAGAAACAAAACAGGAAATAAATAGATTTCTTTTGCATAAAATCTATTATTCCTTATTGCCAGGATAATTAGTGTATATACGGAGCAAAATTAGTGCACCAGCCAACTAATTCGGATCTAAGATCCAAATTAATCAATTAAGTTAACTCATCGGCCAGTTATCGTTGAAATAGCCAAGATCGAACCCATTTAGAAAGCTGGGGTAAAATCCTGACATTAGAAATTTGTGATAAAAGAACGCGATACAATAAACCATACCGTTAAAGAAGAGCCGCCACAATAAATATGAAATCCAATCAAACACATTTTGTCTTTTTTTATACATCATTTCACTTCAACAATTTTCATTCTTTATCATTCATTTGACTACTTTAATTCTTCCTTTGCTCGAATGCATTCCTCATGATTGAATAACTTTTATCACAAGCGGGAGAGAATTCTAAACTCTTAAGCCTGCATCACTTTCCTTGCCAACCGTAATTATATTTAATCAATCTCTTTCCTATTGGATGAGAGCTTATCTAAGGCAAAGATTCTTAAGTGAAATAAGCGTTCTCGGTATTGTTGGAAATATTTTCTGCATAATCATTGTGCTGTGCGAAATATATTTACTTACAGATATTTCTCGGCATGATAGTATTAATATTAGGTTGGCAACTAAGTCATTGCCGATTTCAAATAAGAAGGCAAATTCGGAATTTATGTTTAAAAATACAACTTTATTCAATTAGATATTGGCCGTTCTTGTCGATGACCTTCTTCCATCGTTCTGGCAGAGTAAAAATTCCCCGTTCGTAAAATGTCTGGTCTTTGCTATTAAAAAACTGAATTAGGTGTGATCCGACATCATCCGCGTTGTTAACAATTTTACCATTTAAAGAGTTTTGCATGGAACGAAACAAATGGTAATCCGAAGGCGCAAGGTCAGGGCTATATGGTGGGTGTGACAAAACATCCCAACCCAGTTCCAATCATTTTTACCGAGTAACCAAAGATGTGTGGGGCCTTGCGTTATCATGATGGAAAACAACACCCTTCCGATTTGATAATGCCGCCCGCTTATCTTCAATTGCATCCTTCAGTTTTTCCAGTTGTTCAACATACACATTTGAATTTATCGTTTGGTTCTGCGGCATGAGTTCAAAATACAAAATTCCTTTGTGATCCCACCACACTGACAGCATAATCTTTTTTGGTGAATCTCTGCTTTTAATACTGTTTCGGCTGGTTGATCTTGCTTCACCCATGATCTCTTGCGAGTAACATTGTTATAAACTATCCACTTTTCGTCGCCAGTAACTAGGTTCTTCAGAAATGGATCATTCTCATTCTCATTGCGTTTCAGTAGCGGCGAATCACAGATGCTAATCCGTTGCGTCAAATGAATTTCCTTTAACTGGTGAGGGATCCATCAATCAAGTTTCTTGACATAACCAAGGGTTTTTCATTTTTTTCAATGCATGTATGCGACACATTGAGCAGCTTCTCTGCAATATCTCGTGTTGTGCTGTGAAGGTTTGAATCGATAATGGCCTTGATATGGGTTTCATCCACTTCGACTGGGCGGCCAGATCGTTGTGAATTTTTCAGTGAAAAATCACCGGAACGAAATCTTTCAAACCAATTTCGACACTGCCTTTCTTTTAAGGCTTCATCTCCATATACGCCACATAACTTCTTTTGTGCTTGCGATGCGTTCTTGCCTTTTCGGAAGTAATACAATAAAATGTGTCGGAAGTGCACGTCCTGTTCTTTCATTTTTAAATTGGGATAAAAACAAAACTAAAGAACTAAACAAAAAACACTTTTTACTAATTAACCTAGAAGCCCATACGGTAAGAAAAAAATATAGGTTAGATGCTCTGGCCACGTTAACAAAACAAAAGAAAGTATAGAGTGAATCTGTCAACAAAAACGGCAATGACTTAGTTGCCCACCCAATATTTTCGAATCGACAAGTTTATCAAAAGTCCTTAGAAGGCCTTAATTATGAGGAGACCCCACCACCTTATTTTCATCCCTATCTGCAGAGTGCGATTGCTTTTACTATTATAAGTATTCAAAGTGTAATCTTCCCCTGGTCGTACACAAATGATCCTTTGTTTCTACTGAACACCTACCAGGCTCCACTCCAATTCATACCCTTTTATTGCGCAACGCCATCTATCTCTTTTCGTAGTATTACCGAAACCCCTGCATTATTTCTAGCACCTTTGGGCTTTGAACTTATAATTAACTTAGTGTTTAAGCCCTAAATTTAAGCTAAATTCAATTAAATGTAATTAGCTTAAGAGTTTTCATTAAACATAAACGACAATAGAGATAGTATTGAAAATGAAAGGAAGTGATATGGTGCAATCCAAGACGAAAATGACTAAAGTCGACAAAGCATATATCACTAACATAGCTCACTCACCTTTCCACCGGGTTCCAGATTATTGACCACGAATTGGACGTCGGCCAAGGATTCAGGAAAAACGGGCATATCGGAATGAGCAAGCGGATCAGTAGATTCCTCGTCAACTATTTCCTAAAATTAAGATAACAATGCAATGTAATATTTTGTCGACGAAAACAATGAACGCGAATTGAAGTGAACGCATTTACTTGTTTTAAACAATATTAAAATTGATAATGGGTAACTATATCACAGATATCCAGTGGTCTACAACCGATTTTAGTCAGCTGTGTAGATTTTTTTGTAGGTTGAAAAGAATTAAACCACCTTGTTATTAAAAATGACAGTTCAATTTATTCTGAAACATGAATTTAATACTACGTTGAATTTTCGCACAATTAAAATAGTTCTAATTAAAAGAAATAATGTTCTAAAAAATATATAACTTAAACAAATCAAATTCTACTGAAAATTTTAATTCACCAAGGGAACAATTTTTTTTTCATACCTGTGAAGATAAACAAAGAATTATGGCCCTAGCTTTGACACCGTTAGGAGGAATGAAATATTTATTTAAACAAAGGTGGGTGAACAACTTTCCAAATGCTGCTTTGCTTCGAATAAAAAATTGTGGAAAAGTTAAGAAATAAAATTTGCATTTTTTAATAGTGTCTAACTTGTTTGCAGAACTAAGTGCATTAAGAAATTAACTATGCAAAAATGTAATTCATAGGCATACAATAAAAAGAAATATTCAATGTAACACTGTTCCGATTAATGGACTGATGAAAGCTGTCTTGACTCCAAAGTAGTGGCTCGCCACCCACCTCTAGCCCCTCAGTAAAGGGAAACTTTTTTTAATAAAAGCGTGTCACTTTATTTTCCAACTCAAATGTTACATAGTAAAAAACTTTTTCCTACCTATTTCCCAACTCTAACCCACAAATTTTCAAGCACTCACAAATTCAAAAGTAAGGAAGCGTTAAAAATAACTTTCCATAAAGTACAACTGCCACACTTCAGTCTCAGAAAAACAACAAACCGTTACTTAAGAACTCTCTCTAAATAGGTGAGAAAGCGAATTTGCAACTTATTATGAGAAAGACTACCTAATCGCAGAATTTTCGCTTGTAAGAGTTTTGAGTATAGGAAAATCTAATTATAGAACTAATAACACCTCCCAAAGTTTAAATTCATACATCAGGACAACAAACATCAGAAGGTGAAATTTAAAACTAGTAAACAGAAAACCGTGATATAAAGTAAGCTAGACAATAGACCGTGGAAACATAATCACTCAGCGTGAGACACCTTGACACTAAAAATCTACAATATCTAAGTAAGTAGTTCAAGAATTTGCCTGATTTGAGCAGGTGATTCGTTATCGAAGTGTTTAATAAAGAAATGACGACTAAACAAAACGCTACCAGTGAAACAACTTCAACGTGGGACACGCACTTGCGGTAGTGGGCTCGCATAGGAAATTAGACTGCTGACGTGAGCGGATTTGATAACTTGACAAGTTAGAAGTCATTCAATGTATAGGAAAATAGAAATATATACTTTTCTACTTCTTCATAAATGTTAGGTGGCAGACTTCCCCAGAAGGGAACAGAAAATTCGGAAAAAAAACAAAAAGAGCAGAAACTAAAACCGTATAATTATTAGCCACTAGAGATAAATTCGACCAAAGAGCACACGACTATTGAAACTGGCTTTTGTCCAAAATATTTCCGACATCATAAAGGACTGCAAAATTGTATTTAACCGTTTTAATTGTAAAAAAAACTATTGTAGCAAGAGCAAAAAAGACGTTTATCAGAAGTCGTCAACTCCTGTCATTAGGCAATAATAGTGATTGGTCCAGAAGGTGAGAAGAGGGAAGTAGGCAGAAAGCTGCACAGCGCTACTTCACTGCCGATTTACAGAGTACGACTACCGCGCGTTCATTCGCCTCAAGAATAAAAACAAGGTGCAGAAAGCCCGTGGAATATGTTCGCTTGTCTGATTTACAGGAAAACATAAATTTCTTTCTACTGCTCTGCCATTTTGCTCAAGTACATCAAAAAGACCGAAAGTAAGATTAATTAACATAGGAAGTCTACTTTCACATTAAACTAGACTAGTGCCAATGAATTTTAAATTCTTACTTAATACACAATCATCAAGGCGATGATCAAGAAAAGGAACAAACGGATAAAACATTTCATGAGGGTAGTAGTTATGTGGGAATTCGTAAACGAAACAGAACTACTCAAGGTGCTTGAAGTGTAGATACACAAAACAACAGGAACCCTCCCAACAATAACGCATAACAAAATCAATCATCCATAGAAATGAAATTCTACAAACATTGATCAATTATAACCAAGAGGACAGTGGAATATCGGCCAGCAATTGCGTTCCCAAAGAGATACGTTGAATATCACCATTCAATCATCGGGACTTCCTTCTGTTAGAATTAATTTCTTTTGCTCTACTGAAAACTCAAATATGTGAATAAAAAGAAAATCAAAAGTAAATGCTGTGAATTTTTTGTGAACAACAACCGCTTTTAGAGTCCTCAACTTTCCAAAAATGAAAGGCTTCTTTTAGCAAAATTCAAACTCTATAGAAGCCTGTACTTTTCAAGACCGAAATCATCAAATTAAATATTTAATTAAAGATTTTCCGATTCCCAACTTAGATATGAATTCAAGTAACTAGATTTGAAAAATTTGGCAAAAAATAAAGTTGAACATTGGATGAAAGCTAAACCGATATTCAAAGCCTATAGGATTATAATTTGGAACAAAAGAGACCTTTTCTGTCAAGCAGACAAAGTGCATATACCGGCTTTTCCGTCGTAAAAAATAAGTAAGACGATTTGTCAAGTTGGGTTCTTTTCGGAATTTTAAAAATTACTTATTATACCATAAAAAGGAAACCAATGACAATATTCCAAGTTTCAAAACAGCTTCAACCCAATACACCCTGCCTAACAGAATCTTTATGGTTTTTTCGACTTAAGAAATAGGATAGAGAAGCCTGTCGTTCAGTTCCGGTACCTGATAGATCGACAATGAAAAGAAAAATTAATAATTATCATGCCTAGGTGAACCACGGTATTTTTTGTTTCCATTTGGTCTAATTATAGAAAAATTACGCTTAAGCAGCTTGTCGAGAATAATTCCCTTTTATAAATCACTTCCGATGAGGCCTATCAGAAAGAAAATAAGCAAAAGCAAAGACTAACAAATTTTGAATGTTGAGTGAAACATAAAAGTGATTACGGAGAGGAAAAAACGCTATGGAATACAATGTGCAAGTTCATATACCCTTCAAAATGATGCTGAAAAGGCAACACACATTCTTAGGAGTAATCAACACCCATCTTAATAACCAGATAGCGCCAATTCACTATATTCAGAGATGCATTGAGTAAAAGCCCCTAGCCAAACGCTGAAAAATTGACCAGAAAGCACACAATAAAGAGTAGACAAGGAAACAGAGACATTGAAGATTTGGTAGGACAATGGTTGTACAACCGACGACCTCGAGAATGTTTTCAGCTTCTCAAAATAAATAAATGAGGGAATATTTTTGCTTGGAATATTTAATGCCATAGAGAAGCAATAAGAAACTGGGAAAGTGGATATACAGATGCGAAGACCACTTGGATCAAATTCTAGTTAACCTCATATTTAGAGGCCTTAAATCAAGATCTTCGTAGCCGGTGCATAAAAGGATGACTCTAAAGGTGAAAAATGTACTGAAATTCCAAAAATCGCATCATCATTTAACTTACAAACTAGTGGGCGTCCGATTAAGATGTCAGTATTATCACGATGGTGGTGAATCATTTTATTGGACTATCCGTTAGCAATCCACCACCATTACTAGAAATCACACATACCAATCACTATAATCCAATAATATTACCTAGCTAAAAAGGGACCACGTTTTATTTTTACTTTCCTCAGATTTAAGGCAAGAAAGAACGATTAAGTAAGTGGATAGCCTTGAAGTTACATTAGGGTCTATTACTCAAACAACTCTCGTTTTAAATAAGTACGCGATGTCCGGATGCCATAAATCTTAACTTAGGCATCCGATTTCCCCTCTGAAAATATGTGAGAGATCCTCGTAACTATGGGAATTTTGTTCATAAGACACAGCATTCACTATAATGTTGAATGAATAAGAGCCTCAACCAAGATGGGCATGAGACAAAGAACGATCACATCCTCATTTGAATACAAAGGAAGCAAGCATAATTTCATAAACAAGTCTCAAGATAACGAGGCTTTCTTGAATTTTCCCTTTCGAAGCCAACAGGACTCATTAAATAGTCCAATGCCACAAGAGTAGTAGAAGTTTCGTTGGCTTTAAATCAATTTAATCTTCCATAGACCTGCTATTCCATCACGAAGCATCATAGTATATACATTAGGCTCTAATACGGTTACAGGAGCATTTGCATGCAATTCAATGATTGACGTGAAAATGGTAATTAATAAATGTTGAAGGCTTTAGGACAGCTTTAGAGCACCTTATTAGAGAGAATATATATATATATATATATATATATATATAAAGTGATGCGAACTACAACTTTAATATTATCAACTAAACGTACATATTCATACTGTTGTTGTTCCATCTCACTGCCAACCTCCATCAGATCAGAATGCTCATGATTACCATTGAGACAGAGGGATTTCTGTACAACTGCAGGGATAAATGCCGCAGGACTTGTATTCGATGGAGGAGGAATCAAGGACGCAGAGGTGACTTGCCTTCTTTTTGTAGATGGAACTGTTCGACGGGTTTTCATCGGTCCAAAACGGGAGGAGAACTTGCCACTGCCACCGACGCCACCACGACCCCCAGTTGGATGACGGCGTAATTCACCATCTCCGTTGGAGGCCATCTCATTGCTGAGAAATCCAGAGGTTCCAGGAAGTGCTTTTCCCTGTTGTTGGTGTGTTTGTTGGTTTTGAAATTGGCCAAGACTAGAAGGATCCGGCGATAAGAGAGCTTCTCTTTGTAGGCGCCTCAATAGTCGTGCTCCGGCATCCTGCAAAGAACACACATAAGAAAGTTCTAGAAGGTACAATATAAAGGAAAAGGGATGAAATCAAGACTATTTTCATAGAGGATACAGATTTAGGTAGGTCAAAACTTATGAGACACTGAAGAGTAACGGTAAATTCAGTAGTTTCGGGTGGGTATGTCGGATAATCACAGGGTTAAAACTGATTGGATTAAAGTAACAATGAGTAAAAAGTGGATTTAAAGTATACCTGTGAAAAACAAAACAAGTAGAGTAAAATGTTCCTCTTTTTAAAATCTATTTATTCACAAATATTCGTTCGTGAGATTTGGTTAGCATATTGAAAATAGGAGGTGGCATTGCTTATTCCGCAAATAGGGTGAACACTGAAAAAGTTAGTTTCTTATGAACTAAACATTCAAGAGTAAATGAAAACCAATTTATCGAAAAGCACAATTATTTTTCCCAAAGAAGAAGACTTAGGGCCATGCTGAAATATTACTATCAACACTAACTGGCTTAAATGTTAGTGAGTATAATGGATAAAGGGAAAAGTCGTGGAAATAGTCTCAGAAATTCTGTTATCATATTCGAGAAATCTCGTAGAAAAGCATTAGAGATCAGAAGAGTAAGATTTAATAGGAGTGTGGTGACTATGGACGTTATTCCAACAAAAGGTCACCTTAGGGCACATGCCAATAACGGTATCTGCCTCATATTGTGTTGGGTATGTAAATATTGTTGATAAACCTAGCTTATTACTCTCTAGTTGAATATACAGAGACGAAACAATGGAAACGAATCAGAAGAGAGCTACGAAAATTTCTCTCCAAATTGGGACTAGTACCTACGAAAATAGTAGAAGCGACTTTGAGCCAAGATGTATCTTCCAAAATCAATAAAACGCAAATTCATGCAATAGCAGACTTTAAATTTCGTTGGATTAAAAGCGATCTTAGGACTAGTTGCATTATGCAGCTTTTGGCCGGGCAGTGAATAGGAAAAAAGGATTATAAAATATGGCCCATTTTTCCCTCATAAAAAACGAGCATTCAATGTGTACCAAAAAAGAGGACTGATGAATGCATTGCTATCCTTTTTGAAAAGCGCTTAAAGGCACTTGGGTATGAATGAAACGAAGTTATGCAAAAGATGTTATCTGAAAAGAGATTTGTCATTCATTAAATAGCTATTTAGTTTAATTAGTATAAAAATAAATTCGGCTAGCATATTCTATTTATGATAATTATAAAGAATAAAATAAAAGAAATGATAGGACGCAATTGATAGAAAAAGACGATTGTGGAAGGGTTGGATGGCTTCAGTGAAAGCCACGGGAAGCGTCCATTATGCTCTACTTTCATTAATTCAATTAATCTTATTAATGTCACTAAGGTTAACATAATTAAACATGGCCACACGTCCCCAATTTAATTCAGAAACATCTGACTACTTAAAACTTATTCGTTTCAACAAGAAGTAAAAAAGGATGTGTCATTAAGAATCTCTAAGACGAGGTAGACAATAATTTAATTCCGAAAAGGTAAAAGGAACTCAAAAGTAGGGAACATACGGAGATCAGTAGAATAAGCCGCAATACATCTAATTATAAAATCAGTGTTTCAGAAAAAAACCTTGATACCAGAACTTAGAAAGACGCAGAAATTGGAACATCAACTCAACTTCGCCAAGTTTATTCCCATCAGAGATCGTATCTAATTCTCCCCAATTGAATACATTACCAACTAACAAGAAACAAAGATCGTTTATCTTTGACAGTCACTTTAAACAAGAGATGGATATAATTTCATTCAGTGTAGGAGCTCATATTAAGTTAAAATCTCTACTCCCATTGCATATGCCGACATATCTTGTAAATTAAAACATCCTCATAATAAAAATTTATGCAGATAAGTCTTTTCAGACTTCTCTGTCAAATAACGAAAATATTACACTCCGAAACAGGAGCACGGCATTATTTTTCAAGAATAACATCAACTAAAAACGCGAAAATTTTCACAATTCAACGTTTCTCTCACAATTGCAGAAATAAAACCAAATAACTACTGTCAGAATAAGCCTGCAACACCTTCTGGAAACACTACATGCCATGGGCAAGTACGCCATTTCCCTTCCAAAATGCCATCACAGTCATTTAGCGAGAGGCCATGGATGCATAAACAACAGTAGGAGAGTAATTCACTTGGACCAATCACAACCCGAACCACGTTAACTACCAGGGTTTGGCATGGCTGACATGCCATAACACAATTCGCGCTTGAGTAACTTAAACACGGCCAACGCAAAGAAAACCAATTTATCTAATTTCCTTAAAAGAGAAGATAAAAAATTTTATAGATAACATCCAATTTGGTTTGAAGTTTGAATCATTTCCAATAGGCATGTAGGCGTGATGACTAAGAAATGAAGTGAAAGAATAGTAAAACGTTGACGAAAACACAATCGTACACGCAGCCAAGAGAGCAGGAGACTCCTGGTGGTCTGAAGCAGGCATTTTAAAGCAGATCAAAAGAACAGTTGCTTACACTCAAGAAGGGACGACAAGAAGCGGTTGAAGTAAAATCTGCTTTAATAAACACATCGCGATATTGTTACAGGATACAAAACAATAACTCCGATGTGAACATGCCGATTAGATCCAGATATTAGATCCGCTGAAAATCATTTCCATGGAACTTAGGACACTTTAAGGTCATCCCGAATTAATTTAAAATAAATAATATAGCTAAATAAAAGCAGGGTCATTATATGCACTATTTACACATAGTATCCACGTAATTTTCGATAAAGTATTGGCAAATACATAAACTGGCATTACCGGATCATAATGATAAAATCTAGCGTAAAAAGCCACCCACCACCCCACACTTTCGGATTAGAAGGCTTACAACTTTTCCCAAATCGCTTTAGGGATTGAGATCAAAGATAGCTCTGAGCTACACTCATAAAAAAATTCACATATCAAAGAACGGTAGAGACGGCAGTAAGAAATCGCAGATTCTAAAAAGGGTATTCATTTCGCAGTTGCGAAACTAATACGATTCAATATAATTTATGCAACTTTGCATTGATCGGTTGTGTGGTGCGAAATTAGAATACTTGTTCAGGTGGTCATCGACGTCATTTGAATTTCGAAATCTCCATACATCTGAAAGATGAGTTCTGGCGAATATGAAGGAAGTGGTAAAATCTCCTTGTTTAATTCATGATTTTTGGAAGGCCATTCTTGCTTCATGGAGAATGGGTATTTTCGCGTTGAAGAGTCGTTAATTTCCTCTTTTAATTTTAGATTTAGACCTCATTAGTTCGATGACAACACTAAAAGACGACTATAACCGTCTAAAGAATTATTCCACATTCAGTGTACAGTCCCAAAAAATGCATAGAAGATGGAGGTTTCAGAATGGCCAAGTCTGGCTTGGATTGGAGAAAAAAAAGAGGGTGGTAAATGATTCGGTGCAAAGTGCACGAATTGTCAATTGCCAAGGCAGCAAATCAATAAAAACTATTCTCCGTTCATCTTAGTCATACAAGAAGAGATGATGCAGAGACACCCAGAAACTCATCTAATTCACTTTACCGAAGTACTTCAAGTGCAATTGCACGGTTCACCATGGAGGTGCAAGTTTTTGCGACTATCCTCCCATTACTAGTCTTTGATCTGTTCCAAACAGGCATTTTAATACTTCGTCATTGCCATGTTTAGGTGGTCATGACTTTTTGGACATTAGTTAGATTCCTATTGCCCGAGATAAATATTTCGAAGGAAAACTGTCATCAGCGGCTTCTGAGAACTCGTCCATAAATTTAAGTGCTGGCGTCAGTGTCCTCGAAGGCACTCGATCCCTGATGAAAGAAAAGCAGCATGAAACATTTAACGTTTTGAGTGTCTTCATGGCTTTTGAACATAGTAGCCGAAGCAATAGGAATTAACATGCGCAGTTTCGTACAAATTACTCCACTTTTTAGATGTTGACAGATCCGAAGACGAATGTTGTCACTTAGAAGCAGGTCAAATTAAAATGTGACCTTACTGGGCATGTATATTGTTCAGTGCATGAAAGAAACGGCAGTCTCAAGCTAATTGGCAAGCACTGTGGGTGTTTGAAAGTACACCACATCATCTGCTTCCTAATAACTGAATAACAATGTTTGGTATTATTTCACATTTATGCGAATTGGCAAAAAAACCAGTAAGGAGGTGATTTTCAAGCCCGAGGTAACCGAGGGAGTCACACGGTTGATCGGTACTTGCAAGAGTGTCATCTCCCTACTCCAAGTGGAGCCTTCGTTGATACTCTCAGCGACATTCCTCGTGGAGAAATTCCCTCTTCTCTACCCAACGCCCCCTCCTCTCTCAAACTCAGTCAGCCACTGTTAACATTGTAGAGGAGAGAATTTATTGCTCATTAATAATGTTGGTCAATTTATCTACTAGGAAAAATAAATCACAGGATCGTTTCCTTCACTGCGTCTGGAAACGAACTAGACGCGGTTTCTTATCGCTTTCGCAAGCGCGACAAAAAGTGCATACCTCGAAGAGCCTTTTGCGTGTTCAGTCAATCTAAGACAGATTGCAGATTCGGGTTAGAGGCGATTACATTTTAATTTTGTGGATTTTAATTGCACCATGTAAACAAACTAATTCACGACAAAAGCCTTTTAAAGATTATTGCTAATTTTGGCCAAACAGCGAACAAAGATTTAAAAGTAAATTCAATCCATACCATCCAAATCATAATAACTGATCAGTTTTCTAACATATGATAATATAAAGCTTAAGACACAGTTTGTTGACATGAAAGAACGGTTGTTTATGCACTCCTTTCTTCCAATTTTCCTTTCACACAATCTGAGCTACATAATAGACGCCATTTATTTGAATACCTGCAGTAGACTAGCTTACCAAACTAAGGGTTTCCTCTGAACTGCCAGTATGGCCGAAGAAAGGGCGAATGGAAGGCCTTGGAACACTCTGAAGAGATCCAGACTCCCCAGTTGCTCCAGTATCCAGGTCAGAATCCTCATCAACGTCGGAGACAGTTTCCATCTTATCGATCTCCTCCCAGAGATGCAGAGTTGTACCAGTATCGATTTCCTAAAATTAAGAAACATTATCATTAATTAAATTCAAAACCAGTCTCTTATATGGCACCAAGTTAGATGCTCATTTATATCCCTTAAAATGGTGAGTTAACCATAAAGCAGCTTTAAAGTAGGCATGTATTATATCAACATTTTTTACCATAGGTTTATATTAAGGTTCGATAAGACCTTTCAAATAGTGTACTAGCACGATAATACAATTAGATCTCCTCTACAAGGTCAACTTGCCTTTAAAATGTATACAATTCAATTAAAAAAGATTTATCTTTCCTTCAGAGGAAGCAGATAATTAAAGTACTTGAAAAAATTCCAGTTTAATAAGAGATACTGTTAATATAAGAAAGATGAGCAAGAAGGGTAAAGTTTCGATTTAGATGTCAAGGTCAATTTAAAAATTACAAAATGAACCAGTAGCACTTTAGCCATTATGACTCAGTCGTCTTTACAATGCTTATGAAACCTCAGATGAGTCAAAGAAAAACTGCACCCTTTTAGTCATACCAGCGAACTAACTTCCAAAACGTCTTAGGTACCCCCCCCCCATCTTTATTGCAATTTAATGGTGGTTCGTAAAATCCCACGATTTTCAAACAGAGCTGACCCCAAACAGCTTCTTATTTGCTCGAGCAAATCAATCAGTGATCAGTATATGACTTCTTTGAAGATAAGCAAGATGTTCTCAACCAGCCGCATAGGTAGATCTGGGATGGCATTTAGGCATGGTTTTGGTTCTTTCTTAGCAAAAACATAAACAAGTTTTCGTTTAATTGCAATGCTAACCATAAAATAGGGGGGGGGGGCGTTTCATAAATCGAGATAAGACTTGTACTCCTGGATCACCGCAAGTAGCCGCCTACCAAATAACAATTGTCAAAAAGACAATACCCAAGAACCAAATTGAACAATATCTTACTAAGCTGTGAGCCCAATTAAATTACAAAAAAGAGATATTTTAGCAAAAAAATGAAAGGAGGCTCGAAGCAGCAGCTGTTTAAACAAGGCTCGAGGCTGATAGATAGGTGCCAAGGTAGTTGCTTACGTTTATACGAGAGTGCGGGCCGCCGCCCTTTGGACTTGTGCAAACACGAAAACACCAGAGCATAAAGTACTCAAGGGCCAAAGTTACAAACTTCACAAACTCAATTAGGCCAACAATAAAAAAACGACGCCAACAGCGTGTAACAAAAACAAAAAATGCAAATGTCCACGATTATCGTTGAATTAATAAAAAGTGCAATACTTAGAAGACTATTAAGAGTATAGGTAAGGTATGCTGATACCGATCTATAAGTGAGCACATTTCAATTTCCATAATCAGTCAGACGTGCGACAATGGGAAGCCATCGAGTAGTCCATTGGCTTGATAGACCGATGCGCCATTTCTAATTGTAGAAAATTGAATCTAAGACTACATTAGCTTCAGAGTTAATTGGTCAATCGATGTAGCATTAAAACATCTTCCTTATTATAGCCCTGGTTTAGACCATTATAATTTTACCAATTGGACAAAATAAAATCATACGATATTTTGCTAGGAGCACTGCTAAAATCTGTGAAAAAAACACGAAAGGCATTAAAATCATCAGAAAACCTAGGCGATTTGATAAAACAAAGTACTTCCGAAGCAAATATTCCAATATAGGATCCCTTATGAGTAATCAAGAGTAGGTTTTCATAGACGTATCGTATTTCAACCAAATTATCTGCCACACACTAAAGTACACTGTCAAATATAAATTAGCCTTAAAAAGATTTTATGAGCAAGTTATCTTTAATCTAAAATGCGAGTGCTGAAGTAACAAGATTTACTTCATGTGGCAAGATGATTTCTTCCCAACATTAATTTAAATGTATTTATTAGAAACAAACGGAAAATGTTATATCGTTAATCATCACCAGATACCAGCGCATAGATGAAAGATGATATCTCCTTTTTATTCCCAACCCGATCATCTTAAGTTCGCCAAGTCAGCTATCTAATTCTTTGCACACTTTTTCATTTACTTTATCTGTTTGCACTTTGCCAATTAATCTGATCGTCTCATAGTTGCGAACGCAGTGCCCAATAAATACACATGTCCTCTTTTTCTTAAATTTGTTCAGGCTAAAATAGAGTCGTTAGTCATCCACTTTCCCACTCCTGGCTTCATTAGAGTTCAATGTCCAATTAGTCACCTAATTGCTTCACTCCTCATAGTTTAATCTTCAAGTAGAAGAAGTTGACAGAGCTAACAATGCACTCTCACCCCGACAATTATGCTGGATTCACCAGTCTTGGGTACATAAACACCCAAAACCACAGCCTCCACTTTTGTTCCTACAGAGCGTACCTCTATCTCGCAGGACACCTGTGTGGGAGCAAATTGGAATTTTAACGAAGGTAGTTAAGAATTGTGGACATCCAGGTGGGCGAAAAGAAGTGATACCAATACGACGTAAGAGAGAACTAAACGACTCAATTCTACACTTTGAACTATTACCGAATCCAAATCTCAGCGATACTCACAACTTAAATCTCTTTACCATTTGATTTACAGCACAAGGTATCCAATTGAAACGAGTAAGTTCATTTTATCAAGACAATGCGAAACTCACTTCATTTGGATCAGCAACTTTGAGTCGTTTGAGAAGACTAACCACTTTCTGTTTGATTTGCTGAAATGAAATAAAAATCAATTAATTTGCTTTCCTCGCACTCTCGAACTAATGACATTTTACAATTTCCACAGTTGCCTAGAGTGAATTCTGTTTTTTGCTAACTTTAATCGTTTTTCTTTAAAAAAGCAACAATGACATTTTAAGAATAAACAAAAGACACTTTTAAATAGAAGGATATTTTCAATGATAATTATTTAATCTTGATTAAAAAATCTATTGATGGAAAGTGTGGCCAGATGATGGAAAGGAAAGATGACTGATGCAAATAGCACCCTTGACTGACAGATGAGGATATTTAGCTGACGGACAAAGAAAGAAAAATAAAGAGAAATCAAGCGTTTAGGGAGAATATAATTCCATGACTTTAGTTGAAAGTACCTTCAAGTTAATCACATTTTAAGAGTTAGGTGTAAAAAGAAGAACAGCAGTGAAAAAACTGCTAATGAAGTATTTTTTATATCTTCCATCAAAGACAATATCAGATAAGTGAGGAAAGTCAAGCAGGTACCTAAAGTAGGACCACAACTCCAAACCATCCAACCTAGTTAGTTGATTTACCTTTTATAGCATTCAGGCGTTTTAAAATTGACTAGCTTTGAAGAAAATGAGTGCTAGTAAAATTCTTAATGATAAGATCAATAAAGGCGATAATATTATCAGATAATTAATATCAATATGCAGGGAACTAGAAATTACTCAGATCCGGAGACCTACTTGCCCTCCGTTGTATCTTTATGCCTATTACTTCATACGCAATCGTTGTCGAATAAATGCCGTGAAATCAGAAGACCTCTCTCTCTACATGCATTTTGAAGAACCTTTGCAAAAAATAATTCCAATGTCAGGTTCGCAGTTTAGACACGAAACGTAAACTCCTCCAACCCCTATCTCACCCCTTTTTGTAAACGTAAAATACAAAATCGGTCTGCCTTAATTCACATTCCTCTGAGTTGTTCTCCTCAATTTATAATACAAAATAGTGGATTTACTTAGAATTAGTGTCCCTCTAGATCATTTGCATATTGATATGCCATTAAAGCCCAGTCTCGCTAAAGAGAGTTGTTTCAACAACGAGAAGTTTGGAGTCATGGGATCTCTTAAATAAGAAGATCTGCTACTTTTCTCTAGCCCCATTACCCTAAAAACACTTAAAAGACTGATACTGCCCCTTCATTGATTTTACACTTATGAATATCAAAGCTTTGACAAGAAGCATTGGCGACATGTGAGCTAATCGCCACGACGATAAAAAAGTATGTTACAACGATAACCTTACCAATAATTGAAAATTTCACCTTTGGATGAATTTATCAACAACTTTTTGCCTTGAAAAAAATAAGAAAAAGCTGGCAGATGAAATACTGAGGAAAGGAGCTTTGCAGACTAGCTCCTAAGTACTTAAAACCACAAACATACGCACTTTATTTAAATTAATCTAATTACAATTTAAATTTCAGATGAGAAGATAAATTTAAGGGACCAAGTAAACCATTAGAGTTGAATTTTACAGACACTAATCGAGTTTCACTTACGAAAACAAAATGAAAATTTCACTTATTTAAAAATAGATGTATACTTAAACTCAACTACAAATGCATAAAATGCTTAATCGACAACGCCAACTTAAATTAACTTATTCACTGTAATGAAGTAGGATTTTGGGAAAATATTCCCCCAAGTTTCCCAATAATAATTAAAATTCACAAAGCTATAAAATTTTTGAAATTTAATATTTCAAGGAAAACTGTAAGTAACTTTGCCATCAATTTGAGAAAACAAATTAATCGGCTTGCTTCAAGAAGGCCGTTAGCGAAAGTATGAAAATAATGTAGAAATCGAGGAAAGGCATCAGATGTCGATACCACTCGTGGACTACAATTGGATTTCCAAATCTGCAGCCGAGCTGTCATTCCCAATAATAAGAGGGAAAACAGAGATTGGTTACAAACATGTCCTTTAGCCTGAGGCAAGAGGGACAAAACATGGTAATCTTGTTTGCTTATTTCTAGCCTTTTTCCGGTTTAGCTTCTTATCCATGTCAGGGTCAAAACAATAAACAGAAGACTGGACGACTCAGCCGAAACTTATGACAAAGTTGGGAAGTTGAAAAAAGCCAAATGAAGTTGTTTCCGAAAAATGGATTCAGTGGACTCATGCTTTAAATCCTCTTTATGCATGACTAAAAAACAGCATTCGGGTTGTTAATTGTGTCGGTACATCAAAAGCATCAGCCTATAAACTCCATGAGTATCAGATATGATCATTCTCTCCTTTAATTGAGCAGCCAACGCCGACAATATGCCTACGCTGGTGCACTATACCATCCTCACACTCACCTGCCATGTTGTTTTACTTTTTAATGTTTTTTTAAGAACTTGCAATACACTATTAATTTTAGATTGTAATCGTGCAGATAAAACGAGCATCGATTGGTAAAATCAACGCTTCAAGAGAAACAATTACGGAGGGATTGGAAGTAAAACTCTCTGGCTAAACGATACCGCATATCCTTCTGAAAGGATGTAACATACTACAACTCTCAGCTTAACGCGTTTAACTTGCAGCTTAAACACACCTACTTAAAAGAGCATTAAAGGGGCAGACTACTCTAGTTAATCCCCAATTAAACGAATTTCAAGCATTTCCATAACGACTGTTCTCGAATATTAAACAAGTCCCAGACCTGGATACAAATTCATTCTGCGTACGTAAATAAGCGCCTAACGGCCAATTTCCTAAATCCCGATCCCCACCATCAAATATCCTCCTCCACTTGGTTGCTAGAACTTGTGGCGATGTGCTAAAACGTCTAATTTGCATTATCACACTTTTAATAGTAGTATTTATGACAGAGTTGGTGGAAATGACTATCAACTTGTGCCAATTTAAAGAAATGTAAATTGTAACGCATGGAGGGAGAGGTTAATTGCGATTTTTCTTGAGATCCAAATACTTTATCCACGACTATAAACAAAAAATGTTCCATAAAAGAGATTTATGGAATGTATCAGCATTATATGGTCCCTTCTGTAAAGCAAAAGAAAAGTATGAAGGAGTTTAAAAGAATAATTATCCAAAATGTCAACTCCTTGAAAGTAATCGAAAAAAATTTCGCCTATACCCATTAAGAAAAGCTAAAGCAGCCAAAAATCCACACAACCCTTTCAAAATTTCTAGCCCGATCAATTTATTTATTTATTTATATCAAATGGCAGGCGTCTTGATGGTTATCATTACCCCTTTAGTTGACTTCAGGCTTCACAGAGGAGGAGGAACATCAAAGTGAAAAAAAGTCGAGAGGGGGAGGGGGAGGGGAACAGAAGAGAGTTTCAAAGATGTAAAAGAGACAGACACA
>UZAE01012892.1:0-24003 GCA_900617975.1 Rodentolepis nana | reverse complement strand
CAATCATTTTATAGGTTACCTTACTATTACAATTGATGATGTTACAAAATATGAACAACTCTTTGTTAGTAGTGGAGGAGAAGAGTGCATAGTTACGTTTGCCCCAAAGTGCATATTCAAGCCCGCTAAACTAGGTAAGAAGCAGCCGAGAGCCGTAGATGATTATGACGAAACCATAATGACTATAGCAAAATATTAATTTTTTTAATTTATAATTGCTGGCGCACATTTTAGGTGAAGTGATACCAGATGTGTCGCTTCCGTTTGCCAGATATGCAAATGGAGTGAAGTCTATTGAAATTCAATTTTCCATAAATGGATCGTCAAGCAGTGTGGCGGTATGCCTGATTTTCCATAAGATCTATCTTTGACTAATCAAATGTTCAATTATTTTTTTTAAATCGTGATTTCAATTATAATGCATAATGTGTTTTAATCTACATGTAATTTTGTTTACAAATGCCTTAAATATATTCTTTTTAAGAGTATTTTGAAAGTGGGAGATAAAACTTTATGCGAATGGACTGGAATTAAAGCAAATTCGCCGTCCGATAGTAAATACTGTAGTGAGTAATTAAAATTACACTGATTGGCCAATTTATGTAACTTAATGCAAAATTTTTGCAATTAAAGAGGATTTAACTAAGAACGATGATAAAAATCGGCTTGATTACAAACTTGTGTACAAACCAGAAGAACAGGAAGGACCGCCTCCGCCGGGAAAACCGGTAGATATGGATAATATTTTCTTTGGAGCGGGCGATTCAGGTGTAGGCATTTCCGTCTATTGGAAGAAAGGAGGTAATTTTTATTTGGAATGCCACTTTTTTCTAATTTATTGAACCGATTTTAAATATTTCATTAATTTAGGGGAGTCTCCTGATTACGCTGAATGCAGAAGTAAGTTTCCATTCTTGTTGTACGATGTTTTCATTTTAAGACAGAAATTGAAATTTATTAAGTCTGTTAAACGGAAATACTTCTTTTATTATGGCATCATTATTATGTCATTTAAAAGCCTTAAAAAAATATCCCATAAAAAATTCTATATCATAAAAATATATCTAATATATTCAAGATAATATATTTAATCTCTTTATGTTGCTCATTTAAACGATGCCAAGTGTACAACTGATATTCTTCATGTATTTGAAAAGGCCAAATTATTTAGTCTTGTTCGATTTGAATAGAATTGGTACCACAACAGATAGCCGTATAAATTGGGAATTAAGTATTTGCATATTTTATTAAAATATTTACTGAACAAAACTATTTATTTTGTCAATTGACGGTAAGGAATTCATTATTTCTCTTTATTTCTCAGAGAGTGGCAACCCATTGACAACGAGCAGTGGTAAGTCTGCATTTGCATTTATCCCGACATTGGACTTCGAACGTGTCATGTTTGTTTCAAATGATGCATTAATGACTTATCGGCTACATGGAATTATTAGACTTTTAAAAGTTTCACTGCTTTAGAAACTGAACTGAGCTAACTGAAAGCATCTTATTACCATTGTCATAATTAAAATTGCTTTTTTCTGCTAAAACAAAAATACCCTGCCTTTCATTGTTTACTCGTTGTACTATGCAGGTGGCTCAATCGGATACTCGTTCACAAGCAAGTTATCCCCTTTTCAATGCCATCTTATGCTAGTAATGTGTTTTGTATCACCTCTTCTTTTGAACCCATTTTTATTATTATTTAGTTGTATTTGGAATAACAATTTGGAGCCTCAAATAATTCTGCCATCCAGTTTTGATTTACAAACATTTAATATAATCATAAACACTTTCAAAGTTAAATTGACCCAAATAAATACCATTTTGTTTAAAAACAAAGAACTGTCCGTCATACAATTTAAAATCAAATGCAAAAAGGTAATGTAACAATTTAAATTTTGGTTGCCTTGAGTCCGATATTGTACTGTTTCATAACTGGCTACATTTGAGATTATATTAGATTATCAATTAAAGAACATCTAATGGTCAGGTATGGATAGTGTATGTTGATATTGAATAGAGTGATAGTACTTGGGGCGAAATACACCGACCCACAAATTTCAACTAGATTTTGAACAATTACGAAAATTCAATCAGTGTTGAAACTGTGTTTGAATACGGAAAGGAGAACTAGAATGGAGATTATTGAGACCCTTTGCACTGGAACAGACAAGGTAGTACTGAATAAGTTTTATTCACCTGTCAGAGAGTTAGTGTAGTAAAGTTCTCTACAACACAGGGATGTTTGAAAAATTGTGAAATTTGAACTCGTTTGCATTAGACCGAAGTTCTCAAACGCAGAGATTTAGTTTAAGAGATAGGCAAAACGCAGATGCAATGGAGGTCATCGTGTAACATTGGAAACACTTATAACTTCTGAATGTGACAACACACACTAACCTTTGCACTAATAGTTTTAATCATTGAAATTCGAAATAAAAATCAAAATGGTAAAATCTCTGAGTCTAGGTAGAACTGTATAATTTTTGTCATTTGTTTAATTAGTGACAGATAATTGCAATGCAGATGCAATAGAAGTCTTCGGAAATCAGTGTGGTCACTTATAATCTTTAAAGTGACAATACGGAGGAACTTAAGAAGGGGTACGATATTCGCCTTTAAAAGTTAGATTAAATTGCTTTTAATCGTTGAAATCCGAAATTAAATCAAAATGTTAAAATTTCTAAGTCTTTAAAATATCAGGACAGAAATGATGTGGTTGAGTGTACTCAAGGTGAATCCAATTGCTCGATAAGAGCATCGTAACTTTCCGTTTCTCGCATCATATTTAGTTAAACTAATTAGTTGCATCACATGACTTACGCAAGAAACATATTGGTGGGTTTGGGGAAATGCACTTTTAAAGCATCTAAATTAAAGTCGTAGGCGTGTAAATAACGTTACACCAATAGATTGTGCCATGTGCCAATAGATTTGTATCATGTGAAAAATCTGCAGAATATTCGAGAAGGCAGCTGATTTGTCATTCATTGAAGGTAGTCATATTAAGGCTTGAGAACTTAATTCAATCTTTATTATCGAAATTCAATATTAAAAATGTTTTGGCGCGAATAATGAAGTTAGTTCAAAAGCAATGCATTGAGATCGCTGGACTTGACGATCGCTACCCAACGGAAGAAAACATGTTTGTAATGTAAACAGCAAACATTTTAACCATTTTTTTTAAATTTCCATTACCGAGGAACAATAAAATTGTGGTGCCCTGCTGTTACGGTTTGGAAAGATTTGCTTTTGAAATAAACTAACCAAGAAAGCCGAATATCCTCACTATTGACAAGATAAAAATTGGCGCATCTTAATTCGATCGGTAATATATTTCAATCTATCGTTGAGAGCTTTTATGATTTCTCATTACGTTTTCAAGGACCATCACGCAAAATTCGTCTTCTCAATTAAATAGAATAATTTCAAATCAAGTACTTCAAGACGTGGCATATCAAAACTTAACAGACAATCTCCATTAGCTTACATATTTTGAAAAATATCACACACCTTTAGACTGATTTAAAGATTTTTCATCAAGCCTTTGGCAAAACCTATTAATTTAGAGACTGCTTTTATGAGTGCTGGAAGCCTGCCAGCACATGCAACAGTGTTTTTGTTGTGAATGACGGCAGTCCTCATATTTCATTCATTCGACATGAATATAATGCTTGTTATTTTGATTTAAAAATTAATTAAAATTTGCGATTTGAAAATTTTAATCAACTCAAGCTGATACATTAAAATCGGAAATCGATAATTTAATTATGTTGCAATCCTAATAGTCTTCTTCAGGCATGCATATGTCTTAACCGTTTTATCCTGAACAATGATATATGTTTGAGGGGATGTGCAATGCGATCTCTTAATTAAAAAAATATTTCATTATTACAACTTTCATTTAAGATATTTGAATGGTACGATAGAGTTAAGTTTTACAACAGTGATCATGCGATTATTGTGATGGTGGCCTAATATGAAATGTGTACATGAATGTTTGAATATAGATAAAAATAGATACATATTAAAACCATCTTTAAAATCAAAAAAACATCTTAATGGTTAAGGGAATGAAATCAATCACTTGATCAGGTTAGAAATTCAAGTTGACTCTATTACACTCTTTTATAGAAGCAGCTGACAATAACTCTTATGCACATTAAAGAAGACTTTGAATATATGGTTGCGTAAAGTGGGAAACTATCTAATGTAGCTCTTACTATTGTTCCCGAAATCATTTGAAATAGTTTTTTAATGTAAAATAATTACTACTAATTTAATCGAGTAGATCAGGTGTTTTTCACAAAATACAGGAGTTTTCATTTGTGCACAAATGTATGAACTTTTCAACACTGATATACAAACTCAAATGAGTAGCTACTTTTCTGCATGATTTTGAAGTGCAAACTTCATATACCATTATGAGATTATGCATTTATAAAACAGATATCTCAAATTGCAGATAAATTTTTAATCGCTCTCCAAAATAATTATGTCGACATAAACGATTTATCAAATTTCCGCACGTTTTCTGCATTCCTCAACTCCTTTGAATTCATATCACTAATTGTTCTTTAAAAGCGTTATCCATCGTTTAAAACGGTTCCATCAAAAAAAGTAAGCTAACTAACTGGTTTGTTTGAAACTGTCTTCACAGGAATGAGCGGCTTGTGGTACTTCCTTAATTCTACACAGAGCGCCAGTTATACATTCATTAAGCTTGTTTAATTATTAAAACAACAATTCGTGTCAATTAATTAGTCAGTATAGATAGAGATGAAAGAATTTGATAAAGTCGGCTGGGACATTTGTGAATAATTTTCTTCTTTAAAATCCAGTATTTAGGTAAGAGGCAATTATTTTTTTTCTCATTCGATGACAAGTAAACTAAGGGAAGAGAATTTACTGGATTGTATGCATTAGCTTTCATTCAACGCACGTCCTTAAACTAAATTACCTTCAATAACTCAAGGTTATTGGCTGCTATCTTATATATCTAGCTATCGAAAATTCATGCTAACAGTTTTATAGTGATAATTGTGCACGTCTTTTAGCAAATATATTTTAATTCTCTATTTATAACGGGGTTATTCGCATATTTGCCTTTTATCAACCCAATATTTTTCCTTAATTAATTTCTCTCAGACTCTATTTTTGTTTCCATGGGGTGTGCGGTAGACTTACCTCTAAGTATTGCACCCTGTACAACGTAGATTCATGCAGCTAAATAGTCTATTAACTGACAACTGACTACTAACTTAAGCTACCATCCCCCCCCATTGCAGGTCATATTCGACTACTTCCAGAGTGCTCACCTCACATTTTTCTACCTTTTGTCTCTGTCTTTTACATCTTTGAATCCCTTTTCCTAACTCTCTTTTTCACTTTGATGTTCCACCTCCTCTGTAAAGCGTGAAATCAGCTAAAAGGCTAATGATAACTATCAAAACGCCTTGCATTTGGTAAAAAATGTTAATTTCCATAAAAGATGCTGCCACAATGTTTAATTATTCCGCAAAATTAATTCAAGCAAAAATCATAAAATTTTACTTAACGATTTATTACTTTTTATCCTAACCTTATTTATAAAGTAGTGCGTATCTTCATTTTCTCAAAAAAGTCATGGCAGGCAGTATGCGCCTGGTATTGATTTGATCCGCATTTACAGAGACACAGGTAGTGTCAAGGAACAACATATGGAGAATTCACGTTGCTTTACAGAAAATTATTCCAGTTATAGTAGACGTTTCATATACAATTTTTGAATACATACATTTGTCAGAGGACAATATTCTTACAATAATTAAATTATTACCATGATTATTACCAACTTCTCGTCTTGATGGAAAGTTCCTGTAACAAAATTTTCTCTACTGTATTAACCATTTTTGGATAATATCATGTTGAATTACTAAGTGAGCTTCTGTGATTTTACTCAACACGAGGCTACACTCAACAAGCAATATAAGTGTTAAGTTTGACCCAAAATAATATCTCCGAATTCGTTAAGTCATATATAAAAGGGAAACCAAACTGGAAAGAGATCATTCACTTGCTTATACTGCTTGAAACGCTTTGCTGACTTATTGATTGCCCGGCCAAATTTACCTAGGCTTTAAAGAAGCATGTAATATCAAACGTATTTTGATAAATAACCGTAACATTTTTTGAGCAAATGACTTCACAAACTTATAAATACGATTGAATTTTATATTCTATATAAGACAGTGCAATTACCAAATAGCAGACGTTTTCAATTTGGTAACTTTGAATACACGTACATTAACTCAAGTTGTAAAGAACTGTGCTTGTTGTGTTTATGTGCGAATTTGTTATCGAATTTCTTTATTTTCATTTCCTTAATATTTTCTACTTGTGTTTCACAAATGTTTCATTTAGCATTTACTGTTTCCCAATACTTGTACAATTTTCATATTCATATATATTGTGTTCATTACCTCTTTACACCGGTTAAAATTTATAGTGAGTCTAAGATGAGTTTTCGTATTAATTGAGACAATACGCTTATGAATGTAAGAATTCTTTTTAATATTCTCTCTAGGAAACGTTTCTCTTTGCATTGATTCATATCCCACTTGATAAAGTGGATTACCACTTGAGTGCCTTAAAATGTTTCCTATAGGTTAGGCTGCCATATTAGGCTACCAATAATAAATGTTGCCTACTTAAAAAAAAACATGAAATATGAGTAACTAAAATTGACAGAAAACAATTTATAGTTAATTCTACTTTCAACAACAAAGTATGGTAAATGTGCGCTCATATGACGTTAACAGAATATCATATTTACCAACACTGTCAATACTATCGTATTTGACTATTAAATGTGAATTCTTGAAAATTGCACATGGTTTTTCTTTAATATTAAAGGATTAATAGAAACGTGCAATAGAGTCGTGTCATATATCTTAAAATTTTCAATCCTTTGGGGCGTATGAACAAACAACAAGAACTAGAACGGGTATGTTTAAAAGTCAAATTACAGATTTCTAGGAAACTAAATTCACTAGTTGCTTTTGACATAAAGTTTTTTAATTTACTTTAAGAAACTACTTTTGAGTATTCTAGCCATTCGCATTTTAGACGAAAACACAATTACTATTAATATATTAATATAATGTATGTGGAAAAAATTGTGGCCTTAAAGATGAAACGGTCATCTCATTTCTAAGTAAATACGAACCTATTTTGAACTGGATGAATATATCTAATTGCATTCGTACCTAAAATCTGCGTTTTTTATGGCCAATGTCGACAAAACAGGGTAAAATGAGTGTACCTGAATCTTTCGAAAACATGTACCATCCTACTTGACTAAGACTTTCTCCGAAGTGTAGCATGGAGCTGCATTAAATCAGTAAATGCCTTTGATGTCATGTCTTGAAGTTTGCAATAATTCAAATCGAAATTCACATTCCATCTATTTCGTCGGCGTGTTATTGGTGTTAAAGATATTGCCTCCATCATTTGCGTATTTTTTTTCTTTTTTTCAGATTCCAAACCGGTGGTTGCTAAAGTGACAGTTATCATTCTGTGATTATTGCTCTTGGCTAAACAAATTAACCAATGCTGCTTGTTGCTAATAGATTATTCTCTGCATACTAGGAAATTAGGAAGTTGTTAAGGTCAGCATTATCATCATAGCCGTGACAGTGCATTGAACTACAGAATAATTTTGAATTTATCAATCATTACCTTCATGAATAGAGATTACTTTATTTGAAAATTCCTCTTGACACAAAAATCGGCTTATACAAGTCTGTCTTCAATCTATCTTTCTAATTTACTCCACGTGGTTTGGAATTTAAACTAGTGCACATGAGTCCAAGTTCCACGATTTAACCTCTGGTAAATTTTTCCAATTCTTATTCAAACCCCTCCTGCACAACTGCGTCAGTTTTCATAATACGGTGTATATTAGGGGGGAAATATGCTTCCTTGTTCTATAATGAACCATTGTTTTATCATTTCTTAAATCATTTTACTTTATAACATTCCGTAGTTGAGTTTTAATGAAACTGGAAATTTCCCAGCACCGTCTAGATTTCTTTTTTTTCAAGCATAATCCAATCATCACAAGTGTCTGATTGGCAGACTTGAGCGTTTTAAATACGTTACTATAGCAGTAGTTGCCATAGTGGGAACAATTGAGAATTTATAATGTTTTACCTAACGTTGAAAATCCATTCATCTTTCTGTATAGTCCATTCCAGTGAATTGATTGCTTGTTCTAATGGATATTTTTTTTTCAAATTTGCCAGTTTGACAGTATGAATGCCGCAGATATGAAATTTGTCTCCAAAGTTTAAATGTAATTAGGGATTTCAGGCAAGCAAACATTTTAATATCTCAAGATATTGATTCATGTAGAGCACTTTGAGGTATGCACTACAACATGACATGAAAAGTGTTTGTGTTTAAAAAAGCTGTTCCGATCGAATAAATGAATCTTGTCATAAATTAGACGAATAAACCTTCTCCACATTAGATTGACGTACTCTTGTTTAAGTGTTCTGTCAATCATAAAGCATAGCTTGAGCAGTTTTTTGACAAATTTTTCGTATGGTGAAGAATGCAATTTATTTTTGTGTAATGCGATGGAAAACAAAAAGGGAGATTATTTTCAACTCACAACCTTGCAATATATCATCTTCAATTTGTCATGGTTATAGATTGCAATTTAAAAATCTTAGTAACTGGCATTTCTTACAATTATTTCTGTGAAAATAATGCATGTCATACTGTTCAACATTATCACGCATATTATTTTCAGATGTGCAAAGAAAACTAAATTTAATTTCTCATTGTTGCACTAATGCAATAATTTTCAATTGAGTTCATATTTGTGCTGAATGAAATTCAAATCAAAGCAAAAATTTGTTCCGATTAAAGCCTTTTTTTAAACAAGTGAAATGGATCGCTGGTATAATATTTTTATAACCATATTATAAATTTAAAGGTAGCCATTGTATATCAGCTAATTTTGATTGTTACATAAAGTTAGATAGAGAGATTCTGTAATATATCTGAGACGATCGAAGCAATATAAACACATGAAACAGTTTTATGAATAGTTTACAAAAGTCGCTCTTTTGATAACTGAACACTAGATGCCGTGAGCCGAAGAAGCCATAATTATCTGCCAAGAGAGCCGTCACTCTTAACGTACACTCTACGATAAAGTCAGAATAATAAATTGTCTCAGAATTTGCGTTCACCATTCGGAGACTGCGTAATGATGTCCTCTTTCCAATATAACTATCGCTTAACACATTCTCACACGACCATAGGCGATATAGAGAATTATATTAGTAGTGACCATTATTGACGCGCTTGCACTATCAGAAGTGCTAGAGTGGGCGAAAAACAAAAACAGATTGCCAAAACTTTCTTATTCCGAGGCCTGTGATGTGCATGTATTAAACGCCATTAGGAGTTTTGCATTGGTATTTGCATTATCTTCCAATTTTACTAGTGACAATGATTTCACAAAGGCCAAAAGGTTCGACGTAGTAACATTTCCAAATTTATGTGACTGCCTGCCTTTATTTAAATGGCTGAGCAAAATTAGTAAAAAATTTTGCATTCGATAACTGTTGTCTCTAAACACCAGATTGAACCCCACTACCAAGAAACACTTTGCAAATTCGTGATCAGTGTTCTGTACTATTATTTGGACCAGAAAGTATAAGCAGCTGCTATTTTTCAATTCGCAGTCATTATTACCAAATCTGGGGTTGCCAAGATAGTGCCCGTGATACTCTTGGCTGATTAATTCTAAGCTATTGATTTGTTGCCATACCTGCTGAACATATTGAAAATTGAGCTGATGGGTAAAAGGATATTTATATGCAGAGATACTGTATGAATAAATCTTGAATGGGTCTTAACTATTACCTTGACAGGTTTCCATACTTTCACATTGCATTTTATTTGATCTTAAATAATGACGAAGGTTCATGGTAAAAGCGCACAATTTAAAGAGACAAAATTTAAAATATCTATTATAAAATTATTAAGGATGAATTTTAGAGTTGGGTGTAAATAAGTTAAAATCGAGATATAGGTGGAGCAAGCAATGAGCAATTTACCTCAATTATTCCAAAATTCTGGTAAGTGAGTTTTCTTTATTTCAAACTGAGGGGTGTACCTCCACGTATTGCATCCTTGGCAACGTATACACATACGGCAACAAGTCTATAAACCGAAAGTTGACCTAAAACAATCATAACCTCACTGTATGCCATATTTGACTGCTTCCACAGTTTTCGCCCCACATTTTTTCTAAACTTTCTACCGTTGTCTTTGAAACACTCTTCTGTTCCCCTCTCTTGACTTTTTCACTTTGATGTTACTTCCACTCTGTAAAGCCTAAAGCCAACTAAATGGCTAATGATAACCATCAAATCACCTGCCTTTTGATATAAATAAATTATTATTTCAGACTGATAAATTATAAATGACAAGTCGGGATCAGAAAGGGAATGTTTTCATTTTGAAGTTTCAACGTCACCTACCAATCAATCTAAGGAATCAAACGGGAGGAATCAGTCAGATGTTTTAAAAGAAAATATTACTCATCCTCGAGTTGTCGTTTCTTTATTTTCGAACTCTGCTGCCAATTATTTGCATTGATTCCTCTGCTCTCATATATCGACAGACTGATTACCGGTTCATAACCACTTCCAGATAGTTTTTGAGCAGAACGCGATTTTGACAATTTGTCAAGGCTAGTTTACAACCTTATCGGTTTCACTACTTGATGAGAACATCTTAACATAAAAGTGCCAAATTTTAAATTTGTTCTTTTTTCATGCTATATTTAGGATTTTCATGTGATTTAAAAGTGAGGTTGAAGCTCGGATCAGTTTGCGAACACTTTAAACAGCGTTCAAGTCATATTTTTGCTAAAACTGAAGTTGAAGTTGTTGGGGATCAACATTGGTGAAATTAGCATTATCAGGAGCTTTTGATGAGACAGTTGTGAGGAGATTAATGGGCGTAATTTTCAATTCGTCGTAATTTTAGCTAGTATAATGAAGACCGTTTCCTATTTTGAAGGTGCGGGGTGTGAGATAGATTACCTCCTCGCGGTGCACCATGGGCAACGTATAATAATACGGCTAAAAAAAGGCTATAAGCTGGCAGTTGACTTCTGAATTCAAACTACCATCACCCCCACTGTATGTCATTTTCGACCTCTACCACAATACTCATCCTACCCTTTCTGAGCCTTTCTGTCTGTTTGTTTCTTTTTCATCTTAGAATCACTTTACTGATCCACCTCTCTCCTCTCGGCTATTTCTCTTTGATGTTCCTCCTTCCCTCTGTGAAACCCAAAGCCAACTTAAGGGCTAAAGATGATTATCAAAACGTCTGTCATTTGCTATAAATAAATAAATTTATTTGTTTATTTCAAATGGCAGGCTTTATGATATAATTATAATTGACTTAAATCCACATATATTTAAATTTAAAGTGCATTTGAATAAAAAGTGGCTGAAAATCGCCAATCATTACAAAATTGTGTGCAAACGGTCAGAAAGGGAAAATATGAGCAATTTTATCTTTGTTACGAATTCATCCAGAATAGGAATTTCGGAATTTGAAAGATAGAAGGTATTCTTCCATTTTAATGAATCTTTTAACCAAATTTAGTTTGTATAATTAAAATACTACATATTTAAGGGGATTCTCCTGATATAGCCGAGTGTAAAAGTAAGTCAAGAATCTCTAGTCTAATACTTTAACATGATGAGAAGAAATTTTTAGTTATGTTTGAGAAAAGATATTGCTACCCATATTGTTTAAGAATGCGCGTTATTTAAATATTTTCAATCATAAAATATTACACATATCAGTATAAATCCTAATTAATATTAATAGTATAAGAAAATCAATAATAAACCCGTTATGAGGCTCATTTAAAAAAATGACCGTTTAGGAATCGCCAACATGACAAAATATTGTTGGTAGATTTGTCTTTTTTGAATGCGCAACAATTTGAAGTATAGAAACGGTGTTACTTTAAATTTAAATCCCGAAAGTGTGATAAACAAATTAATTCGAATTGGTATATGAATTGAGAATTAGGTTTAAAATTTTTTTTCACTAAATTAATTTAAATTTTCATATCATCAGGTAAGAGAAATAAGATCTCAAGTTTGTTTCATTTAAAGCAAAAGAATGATAAACACCATTTTTGGTTTCTTATAAAAGTCAGAATTGCAAATACAAATTTATCTAAATTTACAAGCCGATAATTCATTGAGTGTCTTTCAAACAGACATTAATAAAATTTGGGATATTTTTGCATGAAAGTGGGATCCTAACTCTAATGTCCGAGTGCTTGGCATAGAATCAACCAGAAATAATTTTAAGGTTTGGCAACTGGGCTTTGATTTTTTTAAAATAAAGAACTGGCATAAATAAAATTTAAATTTTATCAAACGAAAGTATTGGCCTCAACTTTTTTTCAGAATAGAATTACCAATTACCAACAACAAGCGGTGGTAAGGCGGTATTTGCATTTTATCCTAATAATCCTGTTCAGGTGATGATTAAATTAGCTTAGATTAATAATAACATTAGATTTTTACCAGTAGTATTTTAAAATGTTTCATTCATTAGAAGTCATCTTTGATAACAATGCCAAGTAAAATTTCCATTTCCAATAAGGAACTGGTCTATCCGTTTTATTTCTTATATATTTCACTGGTTTGGCTTTCAAAATTATTTTTATGATATTTGAAATGTTATTTAACTAATGTTATTGAGTTTAATTTAGTGTTATCACTACTTTCATTTCTTGTCTTATTACACTAATAAGGCTTCTCAATCAGCGCTATGCTAACAAGCATGTTATATAATTTTTGATGCCGTTTTCAGTTGTAAATGTGTTAAGTTTCTTCTAATCACTTAAACTCATTTTTTTCAATTTAGTTCTTTTCGGAATCACCACGTGGATTTTCAAGTAAATGCAATGCTTCGGTAAAAGTGAAGAACATAATTCAATTTTGATTTACTGTCATTTATTTGAATTTATTTAATCAAAATTTCCTGTTTATATGCAATTCCATTTAATGCTCAACTAATATTATGTTCTATGGAAATGCCTCCATTGCTGTTGTTGAATGAAGTAAGAAGCTATACTTCAAATGTTATTGAAACATTAGATAAGAATTATTACAACTTAAATCTTCCCGAACAAACTAAGGCTGCGTCATGTTTGCACTTAATAAATTTCATTGTCTTTTTACCCTTACAAATAGAAAAAATATTAACAAGCATTTAATAAGCATGTATAGTGTGGTAGTAATTGGGACAAAATAAACCAATATACACAATTTTAACTAATTGATTGACAATAAAAATATTGCTTGCTATTTTTACAGCACTTCAAAGATTGCCTAAAATTCATGCCTCTAGACCACATTACCCCCTTAACGCGTCATCGCATGTCTGCACGCCATGATTGGGAGTTCCGGCCGTACAACTCCGTAAGCGGCAACCTTACAAAGGGTGGCCAATCAGTAGCCTCCATTTGTTCAACCTAATCTATCATGCTGATTATGATAAAGCTCCACGTGTACATTATTCTCACAATATACTCACCGAAAAAATGTGTTCCCTGCTATACGTCTGTTTCATCTATAGATGGGCTATAGCTTAGCTAGTTCTGGGAGTCTAGCAAGATGTGGGAGAATCTGCCACAGAGACTTCTGAGTTAGTCAGGCTTTACTACTGTGCAATCCACTACAGGTAACATGTCAGAGGTTCACCGGATGAACTACTATACTTGTAGTAGCGTGTCTTGAACATCTACGTCCTAAAAATTTTGTTTGAAGGAGTACCAACAAAATAAGATGTTAATATATCAAAAGAATAGTTTAACCTTAACAATTGTGTGCCAGCTGTTTTACAAATTAATCTATATTAGTCTCTATTTAAGAACATCGATTTAACTCGATTTAGCTCATTTCAAATAGCCGATAAGATTTCCGAGTTTATTGTTATGATTCCAAAAAAAAATTAGATTTGTCTCAGTGATTAATAATTTTTAGATGAATATTATAAAAGAAGTGGCGTAATTGTATCGAGTTTCAAAATATTGTAATTCAATTATCGGACAATCGCATTTTTTGAGATATTCTTTAAATCGATTAATCAGAATAGTACTTGAAGTATGGATAATTATTAGTACTTAAACTGCCATAATATCAAAATTACTGTCAACAAATAGTAGTTTATAGCAGAAATATAAGTATTGCACCACACAAAGATTCACCAAAAACGACGTGTTAATCAAATATTTATAGAATCATAATTCTGCGGAAGTTCTAAAACTTATTTTCTATGCAACACAATTATTAACATGAGGATGTTTCTTTCTATTATCCTAATTTCACCCTTACTTCTGTCTTTAGAATGGCGGTCAAATCGAAAGTGAGAATACCTATTTACGTAGCGAAAGAAATTCTCAACCATAAGTTTACCAATATTGGATAAAATATTTGTTGGAAGCATCACATTGCTAAGCTTCGACATGAATCGTCAATGCCAATTCTAACTCAACATATATTGGGTAAGCAACTAAGTCATTGCCGTTTTTGTTGACAGATTCACTCTATACTTTCTTTTGTTTTGTTAACGTGGCCAGAGCATCTAACCTATATTTTTTCTTACTGTATGGGCTTCTAGGTTAATTAGTAAAAATTTTTTTTATTTAGTTGTTTGGTTTTGTTTTTATCCCAATTTAAAAATGAAAGAACAGAACGTGCACTTCCGACACATTTTATTGTATTACTTCCGAAAAGGCAAGAACGCATCGCAAATGCAAAAGAAGTTATGTGCCGTATATGGAGATGAAGCCTTAAAAGAAAGGCAGTGTCGAAATTGGTTTGAAAGATTTCGTTCCGGTGATTTTTCACTGAAAAATTCACAACGATCTGGCCGCCCAGTCGAAGTGGATGAAACCCATATCAAGGCCATTATCGATTCAAATCGTCACAGCACAACACGAGATATTGCAGAGAAGCTCAATGTGTCGCATACATACATTGAAAAAAAAAATAAAAACCCTTGGTTATGTCAAGAAACTTGACTTATGGATCCCTCACCAGTTAAAGGAAATTCATTTGACGCAACGGATTAGCATCTGTGATTCGCCGCTACTGAAACGCAATGAGAATGATCCATTTCTGAAGAACCTAGTTACTGGCGACGAAAAGTGGATAGTTTATGACAATGTTACTCGCAAGAGATCATGAATGAAGCAAGATCAACCAGCCCAAACAGTATCAAAAGCAGAGATTCACCTAAAAAGGATTATGCTGTCAGTCTGGTGGGATCACAAAGAAATTATGTATTTTGAACTCATGCCGCAGAACCAAAAGATAAATTCAAATGTGTATGTTGAGCAACTCAAAAAACTAAAGGATGCAATTGAAGATAAGCGGCCGGCGGCATTATCAAATTGAAAGGGTGTTGTTTTCCATCATGATAACGCCGGACCCCAAACATCTTTGCTTACTCGGCAAAAATTATTGGAACTGGGTTGGGATGTTTTGTTTTGTTTTGTCACACCCACCATATAGCCCTGACCTTGCGCCTTTGGATTACCATTTGTTTTGTTCCATGCAAAACTCTTTAAATGGTAAAATTNTTTTACTCTGCCAGAACGATGGAAAAAGGTCATCGACAAGAAGGGCCAATATCTAATTGAATAAAGTTATATTTTTATACAAATTTCCAAATTTGCCTTCTTATTTGAAATCAGCAATGACTTAGTTGCCAACCTAATATTCCTTTGACAAAGTCAAAACAAAGTCATAATGAAATAGTGAATATGAATAGCACTTGAAAAAAATTTATTGAAGTAGTCATTCCTCATTCCTTTTTTTAAAACTCATCCATATCTTTCTATTTGATGATATTTTAATAATTCAAAATAATGTCAAAGAAGTTATCTCTGTTTTCATAAAAATAAGGAAACAGGAATGATTGGTAATTGTGTGGAACAAACATCGAAGACGATATACATAATTTATTTATTTATTTATTTATTTCAAATGGCAGGCTTTATGATATTTATCATTAGCCCTTAATCTTTGACTTCAGCTTCCCCCAAGAGGGGTGGGGTACATTTATAGCAGTTAGATTAATAGCAGTTCATTAGCAGTCTTCTTGCTTCCCAGTATCTTTCGCTTTCCGTCCTTGTCTTTTAGAGCTGGACACCGAATCAGGTGGGTCTTCTCCATTTCCTCATGTAGGTTACATAGAGGGCATGTGGGTTGAGTGTATACTCCCAATCCTTGAAGGTGTTTTGCCAAGCAATCGTGTCCGGTACGTAGTCTAAACTCATCAACGGCTTCGATTCTTGGCCAGTCGGCTATGTCGGAGAGTGCCACTGTCCACTGTTTCTTCTTTGTTCGAGCTTTGAGTTCGTTGAACCTTGAGGTCTTGAATTCTCTCCTGATTAAGGCCTTCATTGTGTGGAAGGACATCGGGCGGTCCATGCATTGCAAAATCGTTGTCCCCTTCTTAGCAAGTGTGTCAGCAATCTCATTGCCTTTAATGCCACAGTGACCAGGAATCCATTGTAGGACCACTGTTTTGTTTTTCTCTCTCAGCAGCTCTTCCTTTATTTCATGTGTTTTGGGTGGCTTTCTGTTTCCAATTGAGTTTATTGCTGACTGTGAGTCCGAAAGTATCACCGCTTTGGTGAATTTCGTATCCAGGCAACAAAATGGGCATAGTGCAATCCTAATAGTCTCTATTTCTCCTTATGACGAAACCATAATGACCATAGCAAAATATTAAATTTTTTTAATTCACAATCGCTGGCGCACATTTTAGGTGAAGTGATACCGGATGTGTCGTTTCCGTTTGCCAGATATGCAAAAGGAATTGATTCTGTTGAAATTCAATTTTCCATAAATGGATCGTCAAGCAGTGTGGAGGTATGCCTGCTTTTCCATTAGATCAATCTTAAACCAATCAAATGTTCAATTATTTTGTTTTGATACCGTTATTACAATTATAGTGCATAATTTGTTTTGATCTACATGTAATGTTGCTTAAAAATGCATTAAATATATTCTTTTTAAGAGTATTTTGAAAGTGAGAGATAGAACTTTATGCGAATGGACTGGAATTAAAGCCAAATCGCCGCCTGCTAGTAGATACTGTAGTGAGTAATTGAAATTACACTGATTGCCCAATTTATGTAACTTAATACCAAATTTTTGCAATTAAAGAGGATTTAACAAAGAACGAGGCTAAAAACCGCCTTGATTACAAACTTGTGTACAAACCAGAAGAACAGGAAGGACCGCCTCCGCCAGATATGAATGTAGGACCGGCTCCACCGGGAAAACAGGAAGATATGAGTAATATTTTCTTTGGAGCGGGCGATTCAGGTGTAGGCATTTCCGTCTATTGGAAGAAAGGAGGTAATTTTTATTTTGAATGCCACTTTTTCCTAATTTTTTGAGCCAATTTAAAATATTTCATTAATTTAGGAGAGTCTAATGATTACCCTGAATGCAGAAGTAAGTTTCCATTTGTGTTGTACGATGTTTTCATTTTAAGACAGAATTTGAAATTTATTAAGTCTGTTAAACGGAAATACTTCTTTTGTTATGGCAACTTTATTATAGCATTTATAAGCTTTAAATAATATAATATTCCATAAAAAATTTGTTGAAATAAAAATATATCTAAGTTATTCAAAATAATATATTTAATCCCTTTATATTGCTCATTTAAACGATGCCAAGTGTACAAATGAAATTCTTCATGTACTTAGAAAAAGCCAAATTATTTAGTCTTGTTCGATTTGAAAAGATTTTGTACCACCCTACAGATATCCTTATAAATAGAGAATTAAATATTTGCATTTTGTTGAAATATTTACTGAACGAAACTATTTATTTCGTCAATTGACGGTAAGCAATTCATTATTTCTCTTTATTTTTCAGAGAATGGCAACCCATTGACAACGAGCAGTGGTAAGTTTGCATTTGCATTTATCCCGACATTGGACTTCGAACGTGTCATGTGTGTTTCAAATGATGCATTAATGGCTTAACGGCTACATGGAATTTTTAGTCTTTTTGAAGGTTTTACTGCTTTAGAAACTGAACCGAGCTAACGGAAAGCATCTTATTACCATTGTCATAATGGAAATTGCTTTTTACTGCTAAAACAAAAATACCCTGCCTTTCATTGTTTACTCGTTGTACTATGCAGGTGGCTCAATCGGATACACGTTCACAAGCAAGTTACTCCTTTTTTGACCTCATCTTATGTTATCAACTTGTATTGTATGACCCATTCACTTGAACCCATTTTTATTATTATTTAGTTATATTTGGAATAACAATTGGAATCTTCAAATAATTCTGCCATCCAGTTTTGATTTACAAATGTTTACTATAATCATAAATAATTTTAAAGTTAAATTGACCCAAATAAATACCATTATGTTCAAAAAAAGGAACTCTCTGTCATAAAATTAAAAATCAAATGTAAAAAGGTATTGTTAAAATTTAAATTTTGGCAGCCTTAAGTCTAGCTACATTTGAGGTTATATTGGATTATCAATTGTGCCAGCCCAGAACTAACAAATTGGAAGAAAATTGAAGAGCATCTAATGGTCAGGTATGGATAGTGTATGTTGTTATTGTATAGGGTTTTAGCACTTGGGACGAAATACACCAACCCACAAATTTTCAACTAGATTTTGAGTAATTTTGAAAATTTATTCAGGGTTGAAACTGCGTTTGAATACAGTTAGAAGAACTAGAATGGAGATTATTGAGATCCTTTGTACTGGAACAAACAAGGTAGTACTGAATAAGTTTTATTCACCTGTCAAAGAGGAGGTGTAGGAAAGTTCTCTACAACACAGGGATGTTTGTCAAATTGTGAAATTTGAAGTGGTTTGCATTAGATCGAAGTTCTCAAACGCAGAGATTTAGTTTAAGAGATAGGTAAAACGCAGATGCAATGGAGGTCATTGCGTAACCGTGTGACACTTATTACTTCTGAATGTGACAGCACACACGAACCTATGCACTAATGGTTTTAATCATTGAAATTCGAAATAAAAATCAAAATGGTAAAATCTCTGAGTCTAGGTAGTACTGAATAATCTTTTTTATTTGTTTATTTAGTGACCGATATGTGCAATGCAGATGCAATAGAGGGCATCGGGAATCAGTGTAGACACTTATAATTTCTAAAGTGACAATACAGAGTAACTTAAGAAGTGGTACGAGATTCGCCTATAAAAGTTAGATTAAATTACTTTTAATCATTGAAATCCATAATAAAATCAAAATGCTAAAATTTCTTAGGCTTGTAAATATCAAGACAGAAACGATGTGGTTGAGTGTACTCAAGGTAAATCCAATTACTTGATAAGAGCATCTTAACTTTCCGTGTCATATTTAGTTAAACTAATTAGTCGCATCACATGACGTTCGCAAGAAACTGAAGGGTTGGAGGTTTAGGGGGAGGCACTTGAAAAGCATCGTGATTAAGGTCGTAGGCGTGTCGAAACTTTGCACCAATAGATTGTGCCGCATATAAGTATTATGTAAAAAAACTGCAGAATATTCGAGTAGGCAGTTGATTAGTCATTAATTGAAGGTAGTCATATTAGGGCTTGAGAACTTCATTCAATCTTTATTTTCGAAATTCAATATTAAAAAGGTGTTTGCGCAAGTAATGAAGTTAGTTCAAATGCAAATCACTGAGATCTTTGTACATAACGACCGCCACCCAACCAAAGAAAGCATGTTTGTAATGTAAACAGCGAGCATTTTAACCTTCTTTGTAAATTTTCATTACCAATGAACTATAAAATCGTAGCGCTCTGCTGTCGCGGTTTGGGAAAATTTGCTTTTGAAATAAACTAAGCAAGAAAGCTGAATATCCTTAATATTGACAAGATATAAATTGGCTCATCTTATTTCCATCGGTAATATATCTCAATCTTTCGTTGAGAACTTTTATGGTTTCTTATTTTGTTTTCAATTACAATCACGGAAAATTTGTTTTCTCAGTTAAATAGAATAATTTCAAATCAAATACTCCAAGAAGTGGCATATCAAAGCTTAACAGACAATCTCCATCAACTTACATATTTGGAAAAAAATCACACACCTTTAGACTGATTTAAAGATTTTTTATCCAGCCAATACCAAAACCTATCAATTTAGAGACTACTTTCATGAGTGCTGAAGCCTGCCATCACATGCACCAGTGTTTTATGTTTTGAAAGACGGCAGTTCTCATATTTCATTTATTCGACATGAATATGTTTTTTTCGAAAAATGCTAATCATCTTCATTTAAAAATTAATTAAAAATTGCGATTTGAAAATTTTAATCAACTCAAGCTGATACATTAAAAATCGGAAATCGATGATTTAATTATGTTGCAATCCTAATAGTCTTCTTCAGGCATGCATAATTTTTAACCTTTTATCCTGATAAATGATATATGTTGAGGGAAGGTACAATGCGATCTCTTAATTAAAAAAATATTTCATTATTACAACATTCATTTAAGCTATTTGAATGGTACGAATGAGTTAAGTTTTTACAACAGTAATCATGCGTTTATTGTGATAGTGGCCTAATATGAAAGGTGTACATGAAAGTTTGAATAAAGATGGAAATAGATACATATTACAACCATCTTATAAATTAAAAACATCTTAATTGTTAAGGGAATGAATTCGTTCATTAGATCAGGTTAGAAGTTCAAGCTGACTCTCTTACACTCTTTTACAGAAGCAGCTGACAATAACTCTTGTGCACATTGAAGAAGCCCCTGAAGATATGGTTTCGTTAAGTGGGAAACTATCTAAAGTAGCTCTTACTATTGTTTCGAAATCATTTGAAATAGTTTTTAATGTAAAATAATTACTACTAATTTAATCGAGTAGATCAGGTGTTTTTCACAAAATACAGGAGGTTTCATTTGTGCAAACGCAAATGAATAGCTACTTTTTTCCATGATTTTGAAGTGCAAACGTAATATACCATTATAAGTTCATGCATTTCTAAAATAAATTTCTCAAATTGCAGATAAATTTTTAATCGCTCTCCAAAATAATTATGTCGACACAAACGATTTATCAATTTTCCGCACGTTTTCTGCATTTCTTAACTCCTTGGAACTCATTTCATTAATTTTTATTTTAAAGCGTTATGCTTCGTTTAAAACGGTTCGATCAATAAAGTAAGCTAACTATCTGGTTTGTTTGAAAGCTGTCTTCACAGGAATGAGCGGCTCGTGGTACTTCCTCTATTCTATACGGTGTACCAGCTATACAATCAATAAGCTTGTTTAATTGTTACAACAACAATTCGTGTCAATTAATTAGTAAGTATAGATAGAGATGAAAGAATTTGATAAAGTCGGCTGGGACATTTGTGAATAATTTTCTTCTTTAAAATCCAACATTTAGGTAAGAGGCAATTATTTTTTTCTCATTCAATGACAAGTAAACAAAGGGAAGAGAATTTACTGGATTGTATGCATTAGCTTTCATTCAACGCGCTTCCTTAAACTAAATTACCTTCAATAACTCAAGGTTATTGGCTGCTATCTAATATATCTTGCTATCGAAAATGCATGCTAACAGTATTATAGTGATTATTGTGGGCGTCTTTTAGCAAATATATTTTAATTCAATATTTGTAACGTGGTTATTGCCATATTTGCCATTTATCATCCCAACATTTTTCCTTAAGTAATTTCTCCCAGACGCCTTATACGTTTCCATAGACTGTGCGATAGATTTACCTATAAGTAGTGCAACCTGGACAACGTATATTCATTCAGCAAAAAAGTCTATCAACTGGCAACTGACTAATAACTTAAGCTACCATCCCCCTCCCATTGCAGGTCATATTCGACTATTTCCAGAGTACTCACCTCACCTTTTTCTACCCTTTTGTCTCTCACTTTTACATCTTTGAATCAATTTCCTAACGACCTTTTTCACTTTGATGTTCCTCCTCCTCTGTGAAGCCTAAAGCCAGCTAAAGAGCTAATGATGACTATCAAAACGCCTGCTATTTGATAAAAAAATGGTCATTTCCATAAAAGGAGGTACCACATTGTTTAATCATTCCGCAAATTAATCCAAGCATAAATCATAAAATTATACTTAATGATTTATTACTTTTCAACCTAATCTTATTTATAAAGTAGTGCGTATCTTCGTTTTCTCAAAAAAGCTTCTTGACAGACAGTAAGCGCCTAGTATTGATTTGATCCGCATTCACAGACACAGGTAGAGTCAAAGGACAACATATGGAGAATTCACGTTACTTTACAGAAATTTATTCCAGTTATAATAAATGATTCATGTACAATTTTTGAATAAATGGGGTGCGCGATAGACTTACCTCCACGTGGTGCACACACTGGACAACGTATTTTCTTACGTCAAAAAAGTCTATCACTCGGTATTCGTTTTTGACTCCGATTTATTATGATTAGCTTTAAAATGGCTATAAGAAAAATCGCCCTCGTCAGGGCGAATCACAACGTCTTCAGATCCACCAGTGGATGCAGGAGGAATGTCTCCGAACAAAAAGATCCAACTACAGAAAATCCTACAAACCTATGATGTAGACATTTTCATAATTATGGAAGGTAACATTTCGGATGACAAACTGAAGTATTACTAATTCCCAGGTTACACCCTGTACAATCTACCTAAATACCGGCAAGTTGCAAGTGGAATTCTAACTGGAGAAAAACATGGCCTCACCTCACACTACGACCTAATCAAGAGTATGGGCTCGACACAAGACAAATGTGAAATAATCAAATTAAATGTTTGAAAATGTCAAAACCACTTCAAGATATATGCAGTCTATAATCCACCCCAGAATTGTCCAAAATTTGACATTCTGAACATCTTACACAAAACTATAGTATTAGGAGACTTCAACGCCCACTCCACCAGATAGGGCTACAAGGATACGAACATAGCTGGAAAGGAAATTGAAGACATGCTAAACAGCAACCCTCTGGAACTTATTTACACCAAAGAGGATCCGGCTACATATTTGCACTACAATGGATCCGGAACAACTTTTGATTTACTTTTGGCTTCAAGCGACATCAGTGAGCATACTCACCGTAAAATAATTGACGATCCTGGTTCTGTTCACAAGGCAGTCATTCCTAGTATTACCATCGGCAGCAAAAGCATGACAAGGAAAGTGCCAACTAAGCCATCATGGAGGTTCAAGAAGGCTGACTAGCCTAGATTCACAAACCTTTTAGAGAATGAACTTCACACAAGTCCCCGCAACTTCAACCAACATCCTGACAAACTTTGCACTGCTATCACGAATATTATGACCAGATGTGCAAATAAAACTATTCCCCGAGGCAAGACTAAACACTATCGAGTGTTTTGGTCTGAACACCTTGAGGAACTGAAAAGAAAGCGGGACGCTCTTCGTAACACTGCTGATCAGACTGGAAGAACAGAAGACGTAGAAGCCTGGAAACGGTAGTCAGCTGTCCTAAGGCAGGTCATCTAACAAGCTAAACGCACTTCCTCCGACAAGTTCATCCCAAATATCAACTATCAAAGTGATATCCAACGCACTTTCAAATTCCTGGGCAACCTGCAAAAAAACTGAGAAAGACTCAAGAAAGAACCAATACGCTTAAGCAGCAAATCGCTTAACATCGACACTGAAATAACTTACTGCTTTGCGAGATTCCATTCCTACAAGCAAATGAAAAACCCTTTTGTCAGAAAATCTTCAAGAGATTCAAAGCTTCTTGTAAGACAGTTTTGTGAAATTAAGGAAGACGCAACACCAAAAGTTTGGTGAAATTAAGGAAGACGCAACACCAAATGATGTGGTAAATTAAGGAAGACACAACACTAAATAATGCACTTACTGAACCATTCCGACCTTGCGAACT
>UZAE01012891.1:0-30099 GCA_900617975.1 Rodentolepis nana | reverse complement strand
TTCTGTTCCCCACTCCTCGACTTTCTGCTACTTTGATGAAGTTTCCCTCTGTGAAACCCGAAGTCAGCGAAATGGCTAATGATATCTATCAAAACGCCTGCCATTTGAAATAAATAAATGATAGGTATCATTAGCCCTTTAGTTGACTTCAGGCTTCACAGAGAGGAAGGAACATCAAATTGAAAAAAAAGTCGAGAGTACTGTGAAATTATTCGAATATGAAATTCAGTGGGGTCTTGGTAGTTTGAAGTCAGAAGTCAACTGCCGGTTAATAGACTTTTTGCCGTATGAGTATACGTTGCCCAGGGTGCACCACATGGAGGTAAGTCTATCGCACACCCCCTGACCATCAACTTAAAGAGCATAAAACCGGCTTGTCTCTGTTGAACTAATAAGATTTTCAGGGGCGACTGATTTTCTATGTAAGGGGAAACTTTTAAAACACTAGGAACGTTAGGTTAAATTTGCTTATTTACTAGTAATAATCTGCTAGAAACATTATGAAAAAAAGAGAAAATATATATATGCTCCTTATTTCATTGAAGGGAATTTTGGAACTGAATTACTGTTTGCAGTTTCGATTAACTATGGGAACTTATGGCAATTTTTTTCCAAATACTGTTACATACCATTTTTCTCAGCATCTTTAGTCTTAATCCTCTAAAGATAGAAGGCACAATGTGGAAAGATGATATCTTAGAGCCCTTGCATTTATGTGATTTAAACACAGTGAAACGGGATATTTGTGAGTCTTGGTACTTGGCATTCAGGGTATGTGAATATATTATAACATGATAATTCTCTATAGTGGTTTGGGTTATTGGATTATGGTAGTTGAATCGAACTCTTGAATTACCAGGATGATCACATCTATACACTATCAATTTTGTAATCTCCTAATATTTGTAGTTGAAAGGTTCAGCTTTTAGTCCTCAGGTAGATGAGTAAGATCATGTCCTCTATGTCCAGAGCTGTTACCAGTACGATAAAATTAAATGGTTAGTCATGACAACTTGGCGAATAAATTCGAAGGCTAATTTCAAATGGCCTTACCTATGCCCATGTTTATATTCGCATGTTGACTTTGAATCAACTTGCCTAAAGGTGAAGACAAGATCAGTGCATAAATTTACATTTCTCGAGCCCCTTTCGCACAGCAAAAACAAGTATTCATGTACGTGCATATTTGAGACAGGTTTGCTATGTTTAAGAGAATTCGGAGTTAGATTTTGTGCCGTGAAAAAAATGTGCTGTTTTGGACATTCTTTTAATTTAATATGTCTTGGACTGTGAGGCATCAAACGTGTTGCTACTGAATTATTGGGAATAGGTGTGTGCTCGCACCCCAAAAGGAAGCACGCACGCACGCCAGCAAGCAGAATAGACAAAAGCGGAAGTTAACATGCCAAGATGTATATCCCTTTGTTTAAAAGTGGTCGTTTCCTCTCGTCCTGCGTACTCCCTATATTTCTCAGTTTCACTTCTCTTTTCACGCGCCCTATAGATTTAGTAATGATGTTCCTCAGTAAAGATTTACTTAGTCTACGCTTCCTATAGCCACCTGGGCCCTCTTTATGTACTGTTTGATTTATCTCAAACATGACTCAAAGCCAGAATTTACGCTTTACTCTGTTTGAGCTGTATCCATTATGCCTTCATTGAAAATTTTAGTCAATGCCAAACAGCTGAAAAACTTATTCCATAACTAGATGTTGACTACGGAATCTTTTCTTAAATATTTGTAAACGCTGAGGCTAAGCCTTTATCCTTTTTGACTTACCCTTAGACGACTTTGCCGAATCTCCACTTTACTTAACTGTCTCATTTCACTTTAAAGACACCCTTCACTCATACCTTACCCGAATCCCCATCCAACTGACTCATATAAACGTACTTGTTGTTTATATGCACGCACACTTCCCAGCCCCCCCCCTTCCCCCNCCCCCCCCCCCCCACCTCCTTCTCTCTCATCTGTTTCCACATCAGGGTCACATCTCCTTGCGTTCTACTTTTAGGAACTGTGGTTTGCTACTCTCTTACCCTTAGCTTCTACAGTTTTTTTTGTATTCTAGTTCATTAGGCCCAGCAATGTGGTAACTCAACAAACTGGTGAGCTCCGATTCTTTTGCCCCAACATACCGCTCACCTAAAAGTATTTTTATGTGTAAGAATAACCTTAACTGAACCACAGCACAGGTCTTTTGTAGGGTGACTGCATACCCAAAAGAAGCAACAGTAACTTAACTGTTAGTAAATATTGAAGGTAGATTTTCTCATTTTTCACATCTGATCATATGATTGAATTAAGAGAGCGAGAGAGAGAGAAAGAGAGGAGAGAGTTCACTATTGGATTTGCCGAGGTTAAATAAAGATTATGATTAGCCTTTATCTGGACTTCCTTCATGGCCGCGATTCTTCTCAACAGAGTTTCGCTTTAGCATTCAAGAATAAGGATTTGCATTAAGATCAAATTCTTCGAAGAGAGGTGGAAATTCTATGCCGAGCAAAAAAGAGTAGGTGATAGTACTACTTTCAGTTTTGAATTAGGGGAGTTTGGGTTAGTATGATTTTGACTTTCATCTCTGTGAAATAGCTGGCTATTGAACTACCCTTATTTCCGATTTTCACCTTCAGCCTGCCATAGAAACAAGAAATTGCTGTAACCAGTCCTCAAACTCCCAGCCACCCTCCTTCCCCCACCCCCCTCCTACCGGGCGGCTTTGGTGTTGATTCGTGGATTTCACCAGGACTCATTCGACAATTTTCCGCCCAAGTCATTGAAGTGTAAGTGAACAGTCATCCTTGCTTCCCTCGAAATTCTCCGAGTTTCGAAAACGAGGCGATATATTTTCGAAGGTGAAGTGAGTGAATGGCATACGAAAACAAGGGGTAGTGATATGACTAGGTTTTCGGTTCTCAATGGCGGAAAAATAACGAATGGAATAAACAAACAACTTTCAATTTACTGAGCCAGCAAATGAATTTGACAAAATTAATTAACGGAGTTTTTTTGGTAGTTTCAAATTGTCAAATCTCACCAACAAAGTGCTCGTGGGCTTTCAAGGAGAGGTTTAGTGAATTTTCAGTCGAAGTAGCTGACATTTCCCATTTTACGAATTGCGAATTCAACATGTCTGGAGTATGCACAAAATAATTAATGGATTTATTGTAAGTTAGCTTAATCGACTGTAATTTGGATGTTAGAGGATCTACTAAAATCAATTGCAGAGGTAACTTCAGTATAGATTAAAATGGAATAAACAAGCCTCCCGCTTTAAAGTTACCGGAATGCTTACCACGATTCAATTTGTATTATTTCATAAATACACAATTTGCTTTTGCAATCTTGAGGCTTTGGATTGAAATACTACACCAGTAAGAACTCCGTTAACTTTAATAAACGAACTAATTCAATGTATATTCATATTGCCCTAACAGAGTTCCTTGTAATCTATTCCCAAAGTTAGATAGGACACTTTCAAAGTAAGGAAAATACAGAAGGCACTGAGTGTAGGAAGTTCGAAGAGATGGGCCTACTGAAGATATGCTAGTCATTCAAAGAATTTCACCTAAGGCTGAAGGAATACTGATCACTGATTGGCTGAGTGGCTTACATACGCACTAAACTTTTGCTCACTATGCTATCGGTAACACGTACGCACTTTTTAGAATGCTTAACTGTGAGCTAGATTCGTAGTGGTTTAAATAACTCTCTCATCATTGCCCTCCTACCACCTCTATGCTAATTCCAATTGCATTTTAATTTAAATGTGCACTTTAACATTTATACGAGGAATAATGAACTCGTTAAGAGATATGAGAACGCAGGAATTAATTTACACCACACCTTCCACGCTTAAAGCTCCAAATTCCGCAAAATTTTCTACTGAAATTAAATAGGTAGGGTTTTATCAATGTTTTACATTAAATTAAAGACCATGTTCTAGTCTGCCACAAACCGAATGGACTTCTTAACCCATTAATCCTTACAATGACCATAAGAGCATAGTATTGTGCTGAATCGAATACGAAATTGTTTTGATTATCTTTCGATCTAGACAAAGTTAATTGGAGAAGAGGTAAAATTGTTTAGTATTCTAGCTTACACACAAGACAAAGATTGATAACAGTTAGTAGCTATCACTTTTGAATAGTGCTTTCCAACGAAAGATAGAAGACGTTTCACACAATACGCGAAAAGAAGTTCAGATGTGATACCCGCTGACAATCATGAAATATGCACAATAAAATTGAGGTAGAGAGATGAGGAATAAGATGGGATTTTTTCATGAATGGGTCCTTATTCGACGATAATCAGTCATAATGGCTTCTTTTTCATTCACAAGGTCATCCCATTTGTTATGAGAGATAATCTTAGAGAAGAGCGCTATTCCGAATATTAAAAGAAAGAAAAGGTAAAAGATGTTAACATCTGCAAGGAAAACATTATAATATTAAAATTAATTTGATTTCATGCTGAAAAATTCGAATGGAAATTTTACTCATTCAAATACTTCATCGTCCTCGACCAATAAACTATAAAACCACACAAGTGACACTCTTGCTTCTTAATACAACTTCTTGTTTTGATATCGATACTGCAATAATATCTCTCTATGAACAGTGTTCGTGAAGCTAATTATGCAAATTTAAGCATCTGGTCACCCATTACGACTCCTACTTGATTCAAATCAAGTAAGGCAAATTACGTAGCAATTCTCTGTTTTCATTTTGAGTTCTTGAAACAAGTTCATTGCGATTTATCTCAGTATGCGACATTCGAGATAGATCCTAGTAATGCTTTGGAGCTCTGTAAGCAAACATTTAAAACATCTTTTCCAACGTTGCCTTAATTTTCGACCATGATAAACAATAAAAATCCAGAATTTATGCGTTACAATTGGCTACTTACATATTACTATTTATTTATATTGTGAATATAACAATAAATCACATTCTCTAGAACAAACCTCTTATTGGATTTTATTTATGAGGAAAACACGGAAAAAACTAACCAATGAAAGTAGTCTACCATAGAAGACTCTATTATCCAACACCGATTTTCCAGCTTAACAAACTTTCTACAACAGGAACCAAGCAACTGGTAACTGAGGGATACCAGTACCAATGCTCTGATCTGGATAGCAGCTATAAGATAAGCATCAAAGGGTAACATAGAGCGATTCTGAGTTGCCAAAGGTTTACTATTGACAACATGTGGGTTCAGAGGTTAATTCTGTTTGAAAGTATACCTAAATTATCTGCCTTTGAAGGTATTTCCATTTAGCGAGCAACGGAAATTGAAATATTGGAAAGAATGTGGGCTTATATTAGATTAATATCGGAATTAATGTGTAATAGTAGGAATCTTTTAGCGTAAGAAAATATATAGTTAATAAATTGTACATAAACATTTTAAAAAGAGGTAAAGAGGGAGCAATTTGTTGTATTGAGGGATAAGGCATCTGAAATGATAAAATAATGAAACTCTATATCCATAACGATTTGTCTTCAAGTTCCTTCGTTTTCGTTCGAGTTGATTCAGTGAAAAGACCCCTACAACCACCGAACGAAGGACCTTACAAAGTCCTCAAATGCAAACCAAGATATTTCATTCTTGACCGCAACGGCACTAAGGACTCCGTCATCATCGACAGGTTGAAACCGGATTATGTGGAATCCTCGGCTTGCCTACCCGTCTTCTTCTACCGTTCCTGTTGATCCTTCATACACTTCAGGTTTAACGCCCGTCTATCACCAGCAACAACCCCGTTTTACTCGTTGTGGCCGTAGAGTTACCTTCCCCACCTGACTCGTTGATTTTGTTCATTAACTAATTATCGAGCGTTTATTTACCTTTTAGCTCCCTACAGACGCTCTAGGGGGGAGGGGGGGGGGAGTATTGTGGAACACGTTATCCCATTTTCGCGCGGAGTTACTAATACGTGCGGCCGTATAACTTTCCACGCAAACGACAATAATCCGAGTGACCAATCAGAAATCAGCAAGTGTTTATAACTAAGCATCTAAGCTGAATAAAACTAAACTGTTTGTAATTACACAATTCTTGTCACTACGTTTGTAAATAGACGTGTTATAGATACTACGTTTGTTTTCCTTCTACCACTTGTGGTAACAACCTGGGAGATCAACATAACAGGAGATTTCTGAGTAGTCAGGTTTTATCAAAGTAGTAAACCGCTACAAAACATTTTGGATTTGTACAGATTATGAATATTGCCATAGTATATAGTTAACTAATTTTCTTAAGCATTCAACACTGTGAGCAACATAAAAGTGGGAAATCTCCGTCTTCATTGAACTTACTTTCTAACTTATGCTTATTAGTAGCTTACAGTTATTTAGCATTATTCTTATGACTTAAGTAATTATTTTGTAATTGTTACATACCAAAACACATCAAAATTGTAAATGACTGTTTTAGGATTTTGTCTTTAATATCTTATAGAGATAAAATACGCTAAATGTAAGAAGAAAAAACATAGCTGCTTATTCTGTATAGTAAATTCAACGTTTATTTGAAAAATATCCTATAATGCTATTACTATAGTATCGCTGATCTCTTAAGAAAATTTAAAAAATTCTGTTCAGTAGATAAATGCAAAACATAAATATTTTCAGCTACTTAAATTAAGATTAAAAATAACTCTATGACCAATTACAGTGAGAGAAATCAATTATGATCTATCCACGTTGACTGATAATACTTTAACTTACGTTATGGTGGATAAAGTCTTCTGGCCTCGTCAAGTTCAATTAAATCGATTTCACCATTTCTTTTAATTAGCGACAAAAATCGCTGGGAAAAATTTCAAATGATCAAAAACTTTATGCATAAAGTAGTACAATTTTCATTATCATGTGGTTTTGAAATTAATCAAACCATAGAAATTTTTAAAGTGCCACTTCTTAGTTTTTTAACCAACAAAAATTTAATGAAGTTTTTAATTACACGGTTCTTGTTGAAACAATATTAAAAGCCGCAATAAGTGCAGGACGATAAAAAATTACTCGGTGCGTACTTTATGATTTTTGATATTCTGAGAAATAAAGCAGCAGTTTTTTATTAATTATAGCTGCGACATTCGCCCGAAGATTTTACGAAATTGCGTAAATTAGTATTTGATATCAGTTGCTCATATTGTATGATAACATTGAAACTGGGTGCGAAGTTATATGTGGCTGATTCATTTGATTTTACTAATCTTGTCGTTGTGCAGTAATTAAATGCTTAACAATATCGTGAAACAAATAGAAACTATTGACTCAAAGATAAAAACCAATAATATCTTTATTAGCTTTGATATTAAGATTATTCGTGTTGAACATCTTCTTTGGTTTATGTTAGACAGGGGGATATGGATAATGATAATCTAGACTGAAAGGTTTTTAAGCATTGCGTAAAAATTAGAAGCAGCAATAAAATTTGTCCGTCTGAGTTGCTTGAAAGATGTTTTCGAAAACCCTATGAAGATATCAAAAGTACTGGTAACATCTTTATGGATAATTAAATTCTAAAAGATAAGGTTGTGTTTTATAAAAATATTTATTTTAAAATATTGAAAAATAGGATCTGATAATATACAAACAATTTAATTTAGCTGACTAACATATAAAGCAAATTTGCTATTAACAATGCAAAATCTATAATTTAATTAAGACTATTTAATTTTCTACTAATTTAACAGTAAAAGTAAATAATCTTTGAGTTAACTATAAAATTTATTCGGCTGTTGTTTGAGTTTTTCATTTGCTCTACCTGCACACTTTGATTTGTCGTTCATCATGGTACGTTAGCGCTTTGGATTGCGTTTAGATAGGGTTTTGTTGGATCTCGCTATTGTATTTCATCTTGACTTTATAATGTCGAAATTACCGTATTTATCTATTTAATATTTTATCTAGGGCCGTGTACGCACCAAGACTGTTAAAAGAGCTGCTCGCGTCTTAATTGAAGGATATTACAGTAAACTTACTCGTGATTTCCACACCAATAAGCGCGTCACTGAGGATGTTGCGAGCGTTGGCTCAAAACGTCTTAGAAATCGCATTGCGGGTTTCTTGACTCACCTTATGAGGCGTATTCAAGCTGGTCCTATTCGTGGGATCAGCATCAAGCTTCAAGAAGAAGAACGTGAACGACGCGATAACTACCAGCCCGAAGTCTCTGTTTTGACTACAATGGACACCGACCTTGATCCGGTCTCCCAAGCCATGGTCAACAGCCTAGTAAGCTTCTATTATGTGTAATTGCTTCTCTTCTAGATAAAGCCTAGGGGTGGCCAACGTGGAGGACGCTAAATTTGTATGATATTTTCTCAATAAAGCATATGCTTGGTTATATTGCACGTACTTGCTACTTTTTCCGTGTTTCTTGGAAAAATGCAAAGCTCAGGGTTAAAGAGACTGTATTAACTGATCGGTATGAAAATCAAAATTTTAAGGGATGGTCTTTAAAGTTAACATTTATATGGTTGTGGTCCTGATGTGACTGATAACGTGGGAGTTAGGAGAAGGTTGGTAGAGTTGTTATTTTGATTGTTCGGGTTAGTGCACATATCTGATTCAAATGACGTTGTGTCTGCTCGGCTGGTAATTTCCTTTTCATAGCGCTCGCGAAGTTGCTGTGAAAAGAAACAGGTCATTAGTTCTTACGCTTTGCTGTCGTTATTTTAACAAAAAACGAACTATTTATACCTGGAGTTTGCGCTGGAGGCGGTCTATGTGGGCCTTCATCTCCTGTTTATTTTCGTCTTCTAATTCTTTTAGTCGATTTGTTTCTTGGTTAGAAAGTAGGGTCTTCTTCTCACATTGCTGCTCGTCTAATTCAATAAATCTCGACATTATCTCACGATCGAGTGCTTGCCATTGCATTTGATGGTGATTTTCTAGCCGCCTCATTGCGTCTGCACCACGTAATCGTTCTGTTTCATCCATCTACGAGTAAAAAGCAAAGTCAGAAATTGATTGCCTTTGGCTGAGAACGATTCGTAACATTTAATTTTGGTTGCCATTGCAAATATAACTACTTAAATGGACATAAGCAGATTGTCTCAATTTAACTAACCTTTGCTATAGCCTCCTTTATGGTCAATCCATTTGGCGGCCCATCATCTCGAAGCTTCTTTTGGTAATGCGCCATCCTCCTCTTGTGTGACGACTTTTCGTTCTTGAGATAAATTTTCCTCTCAAGCATTTGCGTCTCTTGTAGTCGCTCCCTGTCGGCCTCTGCAGCCTGGATAAAACAAGGCGAGATAGATCAGAAGTTAGCTAAGTAACATTACATTATGGAAGTTCAAGGTTCTAATAGACTATCAGCAAGTGTTACCCAATAGTAGAAGGGTCAGTTTTGGAATCGTAACCACCGACTTATCATTAGAATAACGTAAGACTCACGTCCTTAAGTTCGATCAGCTGGGAGGCCAGGCGTTTAGCCAGTAGCTGTCGATCAGCCATAGCAAAGTCCTTCAACTGACTCCTTGCCAACTGGTGTCGCATATGCATGTGTCGCTGTTCCATTTTGCCCTGCTCCTTTGTGAAATCTTAAATGCAAAAGCCAATGATAGCTAAATCCTGACTAGCATAGTATGTTAGAGATCAACTCACTCATATTAAGCTCATATTGCTCCGATTGCAATTGTAAATCCAAATGAGCTATCTTTTTATTGTGAACTTCTTTCAGCTTATTTAGTTGAGATGCGAGGTTACTTTCTTCCCGTTCTAAGAATTTGACCGCTTCTAAGCAGTATTCACTAGCTGGCATTGAAGATCCATTATTTGCCAGTGCACGTAGGGTAGTAATTCCTCTGTTACTATCAATACTGTCTCGAACATCACGAAATATTGATTTGCGCAGGGTTCGCGAAGATACGTTTCGTTCAAGTTGTAGCTTAAATTGATCAAGGAAGGTTTTCTCCGCTTGCACCTTAAACAGAATAGGAAATAAAAATTACAATAGAGATAAACTCAAGGGGCAAAACAAGATGGGAAGAGGGTAAAAATTTACATTAGCTTCACGTAATGCCTTGAGATCATTTTCATATTGAAGTTCAAGTCGGTCACGTGTACTCTTGTATTTCTTTACCACGGCCTCTAAGTCTCGCGTAAGGCCCCTATGTAATTGCTGAAACCGAAATGAGGAAAAATTATAGAAGGTCAGACAGGGTTAATATGGTAGCGTGAAGATCAGAAACAATGGCATTTACCGTGAACTCATTAGCCTGCTTAGCGTCTAGCTGACGCATTTGTTGTTCTACACGTCCAGCAATCTCCCGATTTCGACGTTTGCTTTCCTTTGCCAGCTCTCGGAATTCACGAAGGGCCCGCAACCGAGCTCCACTGAAGATTAATAGATATTATACGTCAGTAAGAAAAAACTAATTAAATTGTGATTAGATCGATACGCTATACTAAGCCGCAAGTGAGAGTAGTGAAATTTCAACTCTTGTGATAATCAATATTGACCAACTACTAAACATGAGACTTTCGGAAACTACTTTAAGTTCGATCAATTAAATTACGTGGGTACACTTCCTTATGCCGCCCTGGGAAAAGGTCAACCGATAGGTGAGTTGCAAGATCGCGAAGATACAAACAGGAATATGAGTCGTTAGATTTAAAAACAACCGCAAGAGCTTAGTTTCAATTGAATGTATAAGTTTTACATGAAAATTTATGGGAGAGACATTAGTCACTACTTAAGTTAACTAGAAATCTTAAGATTCCACGTCCTTTCCTTCAGTTGTAAGTCCCAAGTTCACTTAGGAAAACTTTTCTTTTTCAAAAAATATCCTGTGTACAGAAGTGACATCACGAGTGAAAAACACGCAGTCCATTTCCTCTTTACTAATAAAGTAGCTCGTTAATGCTGTTAATCATTCCATTTACTGAACACAGATGGGAATCGAACAAATGACCCGTGATATTGTTACGCGAAGAACACGTAAAGCGAAAAACGATCAGACTGAGACTAAAAGCCTATGAACAGAGTTAGTTTCTTTTAGTGAGCCAGTTTCCGATTGATGTTATTTCAGAACTTTCAAGGTCATGAATAGTCTCGTTGCAACTTAATGGCTAGACAAACAGTTCGAGGGCTTTCAAAATCTTCTTTAGCAGTTGTTTCGAGGTTCAGGAGTTTTTGGCCTACCACTGGATTCGAGCAATCAGTTAGCTGCAGATTACCTAAAAATGCCGAAGTGTCTATTTTTAAATTTTTTAGCTTGTAATGAGATTACTCAGAAAAGATATAATTGACCAAGACAACAATAAGCTATGATTTTTTAGATTCAAAGCAAAGAAAACCTATTAAAATCTAGATTTAAACTTAATTTGTAGAGTATGCTTCAAAGGATACACGTATTACGATAACAATAAACATAGAAATAAATGCGCTGAAGGAAAGCCCTTTAGAAATATCATGAGAAATAGAATTTCAGATGAAGGATACACAATCCAACTGCAATCCCGCAGGTGCGCAAATCATACGACTCAAGCATTAGAAAAGGCTACCTATTTGCAATCGGCTTTGGTTTTGTCTCAGCAAGCACAACCCTCTTCGAAGTGGTTGTGTGTTCTTTGCCATCCACCACAAATCGACGCGTACGAATCGAGGCTCTGAAGTGTTTGGGACATCGTTGCAACTAGAAGTTAATGGAATATAAGACTAAAAAAAGTCTTGATTAAAGCAATATGCATATGTGAACAATTAGGGCACACCATAGAGGTCATGGGCTGTTCTTGAGAAAGTAGATTACTATTCTTCACATCCTCGTCCACATTGGTAGTTTTAGTTTCGCCAAATGGATGTGACGAAGCTATTTCCCTTGTCTCATCCGACTCAAGACTGTCAACGCCACTGGTTCGAGAAATTTCCAAGGCGAATTCGGGTAAGGGCAAAGGAGCAGGGGGAGGTGTAGGGAGTTGTATCGAAGGCTGCACGGAGGGCTCTGGAGTAGGAACGACAGCTCCAAACGATGTTTGCAGATCGAAATTCTCCTTTTCTGATTGCTTCGGACAAAAATTAACAGTCCAGTAACCAATTATGTAGCAAAATTTTTTATTAACTGTCAAGTTCCCTATATAAAATGAAAGCCCCATTGGGCAAATAAGAAAGGGAAGCAATTGGGATGAAATACTACTAACATGTTTTTTAAGTAGTTTCCATAAGAGTCAGGTGAATTCCAGTTGCCTTAAAAGCAAATATCTCTTTTGATTCGGTACACCGGAGGTATAAGAGTAGTACACTACCACATCAAATGGCAGGGAACGAGATTCGGTTGTGCGTAACTGAGGCTTGAAATGGCTAACACGGATAAGTAGATCAAACATGAGTTTTGCCACTAAAGAGGTACCAAATGTTGTTTGAACAATCCAGAATGAATGAATTATAGGGAGATTGAAAAGTGAATTATTAAAGGTTTTCAAACCCCAAAGTTATCAGTATGTTATTAATTTCAGACATAGATAAACCGACTGTAAAGATTGAAATGAATCGTTTGAGAAGTAGTATGAACAGATCGATGCAAAGATGCTCAAGAATGGTCATGTAAAACTAAAGGTATATATATATATATATATATATATATATGAAGTTTTACAAAAATTTCCTGGAGTTTTTTTGATCCAAAGTTTCACATGACCGCTCTTAATTTAAAAATTTGGAGTTTAAAAGTTGAATCAATTAGACCATTTTCTAGCAACGTCTACTGACACATGCAAATTAATGTCCTTTTTATTTTTCATTTTAAAGAGCACCAACCAATTACAAATTTAAATGAAATGAGGCAGTTTTATGCATTTCACACGCGCTTTTCTCTCCTCCCTCCCCCCCTAACCCCCCCCCCCCAACACACCTATTTCTTCCGCAAACACAACCTCATCACATGAAATTCTCATTCTCAAAGAAAATACTGAGAAATCGAATCCCATAGAATTGCGACATAAAAGTTGAACTCTTACTCAAAAGTATGAGGTCATGAAAATTCATAGTGTATAAATTAATTCAAAGATGAATCCGCCAATTCCGTATTAAATAATTATTGAAATGTGTGCAACCATTAAATTTAGACTTAATAAATATTTTTATATCGAGGATTAGATCAAGAACTTAAAGCTCAGACACTTCTCCCACCTCACCTATAATTGATGTTACGAGCTGTGGGAAGGAATAGGGCACCCTTTCTTATTAAGCGGGAAATTAAATCTTACCCAATACATGCAGCAGGAAATTATAACGTGACATTAGTGTGAAAAGACACCAATTTTGCGAAGGCGTGCATTCAAATGCATGCTATGTTGTTAAATACGACTCACTAGACCCTTAATTATGAGTCTACAAATGAGACATTTGAGCCCTTAAAAAAGAACAAAAACTCGTATTCTGTCCCTTCTGTATTCAAATTAAATCATTGGAGACGTACAGGTATTGAACCTGTAAATCAGTTAAGGCCAAGCAAGACAATCGGCGGTAGGAAGAGTAATTAACTGCCAAGAAGTAACCAGGGCAGTTAGGCCTCACCTGGCTGAATGTTAACCAATGAGCACCGATTTCGTGACCTATGACTTGCCAGATTGCACACTAAATGAAAATGTTTTATTTAATTGAAATAAACTCGCATTCTGCCATCGTATTATTAATCAAATTGTATCCAAAAGGTTTAATGTGCCGAAAGTGAACGAACTCAAATCTCTTAATACTCCATTGACACCTTTTGTGTGTGTCTGTGGGGGGGGGGGGGGGCAGATATTCACAATGTGTGCATGAAAATTGGAAGGCTAATAAAAAGTTTTGAGTGCATGAATAGCTTACCCCCTCCTCAGTGATAAATAGGGGTGGTACTTTAGGTCCATCATCGAATGGTACATCCTCATAGCTCACAATGTGCACTTGAGTAGTGTCAGTTGAAGATGATTTGTCATCGGCCGAATCGGCAGAATCAATTTCTTGTAGTGAATGCGCCATAGCCTCCACGGTCTCTGCAGACACCAACACCGTGTCGAAATCAGGCTAAAATTGTCAGTAGACAAACACTTCGAAATAAACCGACTCTTGAGAAGTTCAAAGTTTGAGGCCTCTTAGTGTTGTCATAGCAACATTGGGGTAAAAATCAGCACATAGCATATCATACATTTTTGGCTTTATCACCTCGTTTTTGCTTAGCGCTCTAATCAAGGAATGCATTAGGGTGAGCAGTTGCCCTTAACCTCAGACACGTAACAACCCATGCGTATTAATAGAGAGCCTTTTCCTTCTGCATGTGAAAAGAAATTGTAAAGTAAACAATGAAAAAAACTACTACTAGTACACCATCGGTGGGTCAGCGATCGGCATTAGTAATGAACACCCGCCCACGATATGAGGAGCATTAGAAATTACGCATGTGGAAAATACTTGATGAGATGAAGGTGTAGGCTCCACGATATGATGTAAACTATTGCTAACCCGTTTAACTATTTCATCATGCTATCGAACATACGTGAAAATGGGAAACTGTGCCATTTAACAAAAATCGACGACCAATATAGTTTCTCAAAGTAAGTCCCAACCACGGAGAATACTTCCAGTGGCGAATAAACATAACCAATTCCAAAAGATTACATTTTTTAAAAAAATTTTTTTCACCATACACCATGCTGTTCGTTTATGATTTCGATACGAGCTATAAATAACAAAAAGTACATCCTAAGGCATTTGTTAAAACACCCATTTTGGACAGAAGAACAGCGACAGCTTCCTTGGCCAATATTAACCAGGAAGGTTGTCCATGTTGCTCAATGGAAGTGTGCCGATAATTACGTAACCAAAGGGTCATGACTTAGTAATGAATACTTGTCACTACGTCAATAACATGCATATTGGCGATAGTATTGGTTAAAACTATGCGAACAAGACGCCTTTAATCCTTATGCCTAAAGGGTAAAAGTAATCGGGTTCTCTTCTGATTTTTAACATTTGTTATCTGCTAATCGGCTTCAGGAGCAAAGGAAAAGAGAGGACATACCAGATCATCGGGAGTGATATCTTGAACCACCTCCACAACTTCAGCGTTAGCTTCACCAAGAAGTAATTTGATCACCGATCGGTCAGACTCAGTCACGTTGGCAACAAATGGATCCTGAAAATTGGAGGAAAGATAACGCAAGTTACAAGTAATGATAAATAACAGTCTTGAAGTATAAACAAGTTATAGTCCTTTAAATTACAATTTGGCAACCTTAAAAGAGACCAAAGTGATTATGTACCTAGTTCATTTAAACTGAAACTCTATTCAAGTCATAAGTTACAAGAACTAAAATAGCGACTACAAGAAACAGGTCGATAAGTAATTTCATGAAATTTTGGTCTCAACCGATCGATAACTGGTGGAATCAAATTTCACTCTCCAAACATTTTTGCTCTAGAAGTAAGTCAAGACAGAGATTATAAGAGTGTGAAATAGGAAGATTAACGCTTCTTGTCGAGATAAAACTTGGAAGGGGAAATAATCAGTAAAATTACAAGAAAAGTAAAAAAAACCTACGCTCATGAGCTGATTCATAGTAGCCCGTTGAGAAGGATTTTTCTGTAGACATCGACGGATAATTTTATTGAAAACATCAGACCTAAAGGCAGAAAACGGTGAATTACTCCAACTTCGATTAACAATAAATTGTAAGCTAGTATCTTGATCTATATCAAAGCACTTTTGTAAAACATAATCTATATATACAATCAAGGCTTTAACATGCAATAACAAAGTTTACTACACAAGACGGTGCATCTGGGGCACAAGATATGAAAAATGAAAAAATATTTACCGTAAACTAGAGGACTTGAAGGAAATAGCGAATTAAACAGATTAAAAATTAATGATGAATAAATATATATGAGAAAATTAAAAAAAACAATAGGAGATCCTACCAAGCGCTTGGTTTAGTAAGAGTGGGGGGATCACTTTTGGTAATTTTTAGCAAAACCCGAGTAGGATTGAGTTCATTGTAGGGAGGAAGCATTTGAGCGAATTCAATGAGCATGATACCGAAAGACCAAACATCAGCAGAAACATCATAAGGGTTGTCTTTAAAAGTTTCACAAGCAATCACTTCGGGCGCCATCCAGTATGGGGTACCGATAAAAGTTGTGCGTTTTTGGCTTTCACTGGCCATTTGTGCCGATACACCAAAGTCGGCTGAATAAATGATGTAATACTATAAAACCACATAACATACCCAACCGAATCTCATAATTAGAGGTTATTAAAATATTTCCAGCTTTGAGATCACGATGGACAATCAAATGTTGATGAAGAAATGTAAGACCTGAAATAACTTCTCGGGATATAAACTTAATTTGTGGTTCAGTGAGAGGTTTATCTAAGTTCCTCATTATATCATCAACGGCACCTCCACCACAATATTCAAGGTACATCTAGGAACAGTAATCAATGAGAGAAAAGAATCATGCCAAAATTTTTTTGTTGAACACGTAGGCTTCATGTAATTGAAGAATATTAGGATGTTTACACTCATTTAGAATATCGATTTCAACCATCAAATCCTCTAACTCTTCCTCTGAAGTAAAATCAACACTTTTAAGAGCTGCTAACTCGCCGGTTTTATTATTTGACGCCTAAAAGTAAGCAAAAAACACAAATTATTACCTTATAAACTTTTCCAAACGCTCCATCTCCAAGTTCAGATAAGTTAGTCCAAAGAGTAAGTGGATCGACACCTTGAATAACTATCGAAGGGAGGGCCTTGCGCTTGGGCTTCTCTTCAATTTGCTTTAATTTCTTGAAAAAGTTAAAGAAAGACATTGTAGGTGACCAATTATGGAGAAATTGAAATATCTATCTAAAGATAGAGCTTTGACATAAAATCCTTGAATTTCGTTATAAACTGAAGGACAATTTCACATTGGCTCATTTAATGAAAGACAAAGAATATTCAAAATGACATTAATTCTATTTAATTTGGTATACATAAAATTTATTTGTGCTTATTCGCTTTTTCAAACGAGATTATGCTCGAAGTTTAGTGAGATTTGTCAAAGCCGATTTGAATGTATTGAGTATGAAATCTGAGCTCCATATATGAAAGTATTTGAATAAATTGCTTACGAAGTAGAGTATCCAGTGTGATTTTTAACTAAGCAAAACTCGAAAAATGGCACACATTTTTTCGTACGAATTTTAAAAAGCTAGATCTATGTATCTAAAAATTTTAAAAGAAATAATAAGGTGTGAAATTTGTGAAGCCATAAGTAATGAATGTTAAAACGAAATCAATTTTTAATGTGAACTAGTTTTTCTGATCTTTGCATTTGGGCAGTTTGCGAATAAAGATGATTCGTTTTAGGTAACTTATGTAGTATTTTTTGATTAGTTGCACCTGTCCAGTGTCAAAGTACCCAAAAGCGGCTAATTGAACTGTCAAATAGAAATTTAACTTAAATATATGCATACATATGCACACAAATAAAGCAATAGAAATCTAAACTTCAGGTATTTTTAGCAACATTGCCTTTCCAATTTAGGCGAAGAACTCCATTTTCGATAGTAATTGCTTCGGTCTTATTTTCAAATGCGTGGTAATCTAGTAATGTTCACGTGCAGTTCTTTCATTCTAATTTTATTTAAAACAACCCCATATTGGAGTTATACGTTAAAATGCTTGAAGCCTAAATCGTTATTTTTCCCGTTTGAATTTATTGACCCCAACCAACTACGCTTCATTATAGTTTAATAACTTGTATGAAATAGAGGACGATTTTGTAAATAGGTATGTCACAGCCGAAATGACTCGCTTGGTCGATTGCATTCCTGTTAACAAGGTCTTCATTCCCGGAACGTTCGAATTGGGGGAGTTTTTGCACAATTTCGAATTCGCATAAACATAGCAATCGGGATGTTGATCAAATTTTACCAAGACTCCACAAATTATCATCGAAATTCACTCAAACAGCAATGTTAACCATGCATGAATTATTATCGTAAACCACACGTTGTACAGAAATAAATGTACCGCTCATTAGCATCAGTGCCAAGATCACCTAGTTTGGAATGTCGAGCGGGATCAGCTACCCTACCTCAATGATCTTGAGGAAACAGACGCGTGAAGCGGAACGTCCACATGGGCTGTGGGCAACTGGCACGAACCCGTCATTGTGTACAATTTCGGCTACGCTGCCCAAACATGGCTACTAATTGTCTGACATATTTAAGCACTCGCCACTGCATTTGCTTCCCAGTGCAATCCGGAATGTTCGAGCACGCAAAGAAATAATCGTGCCAGCACTGAACTTCCCCTCCCCATCGCTAATTTTTGTTTTTCCAAACGAGAAACAAGACGTAAAACGATAATTGAGCCAACAATCCCTTTCTATTGTGCAAATAACCTTAGAGTCCAGGACTCCATTGAGTAGTTGTGTTAGCTAATTATGATCCCACATCTTCGGGCATGAAGGTCAACAATTTTGATATTTGACCCTTACAAAGGAGTATAGGATATTGGAACGATTTAGCATAAGTGGATTAAATATTCACATAGTCAAGCATGTAAAAAATTCTAGTAGTGTCATGCCCAATGCAAGTGCTTACGAAAAGGCACTGAGAACGATAGTAGCAGCATGACCTCCAATCAATTTAGGAGTACAATTAAGCTCAAATGGGTATCGAATCCAGGACCTCATTCTTGGTATGAAATTTAAAATATGTGCGTAACAGTTACCATCAAGACTTAAAACAAATGTATACTGCCGCGTAACGACGAGCACGTGTATTCATAGGCTGGGACAATAGTCTGAATCACATCAATAGAGCAAAGCAGATAACACAGGTTTAGAACAGAAGAATAGAATATAAAAATTTAAATCGCGAATGCAAATTTGCAAACTCAAGAAATGCATAAACCTCAACATGGACAATAAAAACCATTCAAGTAGTACAATAGAAAACACTTTTATGTACAATCACTCAAATTAAACAAAGCTTATTCAACGGATTTAGCCAGTGATACCTTTTGTTTATCCTCTGAGAAAACAAATCGACGATTGTTTTCTAGCACCACATCTAATAGACTCCCCAGGAACTTATCAGAATGGAGTGTTTTATCATAATGCTTCGACGTCTTGAAATCTGCGATAGTCTAAGAAAATGATAAATATTTTAATTATTAAAATTACCAATTTGCGCAATTTCTTCGCTTTCATTGGCTTCGACCGTAGGTTTAAGACTGACTTAATAGTTTTTCTAAATCGCTTATGGATTTTCTTATCTAAATAAGGTAAATATATTAAAGGTAGAAAACGTACATTTCTCATTAGAATCACCATTATCAGTCGGATCCGGGTCCACAGGGCTAGAAGGACTGCCATTCTTCTCGGACACTGATCCTTTTGAACAGCTTGAAGCTTCTGATTTAGTACTGTCATTGGATTCTTTGGCAATACTATTACTGATTTCGACATTTTCCCGTTCAGATATACAGTCCCATAGCGCATCAATGTCCTGTTTTTTAGCAAACCTAAAAGACGTCATCAGAAAATTCTGAAAATAAGGCCAAGACAACGGCTTACCTCGAATTTCGCCTTTTTGCGTGGAATATTAGTACTTTCTAGGAGTTTCTTTTTCATCAGCGTTGGAACACCAGAGGGTGCATTATAAGCACGTAATTTAGAATGAACATTAGACGTCCAATTCTCCTGCTTTGCGGCACCTTTAGGAACGACATTTTTAAGGTTTGCACTGTCATATTTCTCCTTTTCAGAAATGCATGTTGTGTGAGCAGAGTAGCTTTGTTGACTAAAGGAATAAAAGATGATCATAGATATTACGTAAATGATTTCGAGCAGTCGACACAGGAAACGTCAATAGGTCGACACGTTACGAAATGCTGATGCACCTGTTTCTTTCTTAAACTGGCATTACATTTACTGCAAACGAAGAAAACCATGTCGCGTGCAACAACCCAAAGCAGTCGAATGCAATAGTCAGAATTTGAAAAGGTTAAACAAAACTAACTTAAGGTCATTTTTGTTTATACACCTAAATATTGTCTTAAGGCAAACAATAAAGATCCTCATAATCTTTCTACTAGTATTATAATTAAGAGTTAAATACGCATCTTCTCATTCATTTTAATAACAAATTATTTACGGATATTAACATTAAAGATTATTGTCTGCGTTTTAAAATAAATTTTATGAATCATAGAAACGCATTAGCACAAAATTTTTTTGAAAATGTTAATATTTTTTCTTATTTCAAAGTGTCGCATTCTGAGCAATGTATACCCATTCGTCAAAAAGGTTTCTAAGCGACAGTAGTCTTCAAACTACCATGGATCCACTGTTTGTCAAATTTTACCACTTTCACAGTACTCAACTTACCCTTTTCTTCAACTTCGTGTCTGTCTCCCTTGCATCCGTAGATCACTTCTCTTTCCCTCTTCTTGACTTTTTGTTACTTTGGTACTCCAACACTCTGGGCTAATGAGAACTATCAGAAAGCCAGCCATTTGATATAAATAAACATTTAGATATCTAAAGGTATTGAATATAAGACAGTATTGTGTAATTTTTAGTATCCGTTACTGCACAAATATGCCATTTATGTCACGTTTATGCCACGTTATGGTTCAAATTAACTTCAACGATTTCGGATATCATTTCTTTCTATTTGACATCCAATATAATATAATAAAATTTCCTACCCCAAAATCTGCTTGCTTGTTATCATTATGAAAACTCAATTGTGTGAGATTCTTGCCCGAAAATATGGTGAGTTAACAAATTAGCTCACGGTTTTTGAGTTGATGAAAATAAAATTTGCTACTTCCGGACACGAAAGCGTATCTCAATTACACTCTCAAATAAAGAACAATTTTGTTGAACATAAATTATTAAATTTTCATACTAATAGATATCCAATTATATATAAAAATATTTAACTTAACTTTCGAATCTATATATTTTTTTACCCTGTACCTGTAATGTGAATATCTTAATCCTCATTGGTGAATAAAGGCCGACTATTCATTCGTTTCGTTTATTTCGTAGCCTGTTTGCGCGCATACTTCATTCATAAGGAAGAATGGGGAGAAAGTTCAATACGCGTTGCTATTTGGATGTTGCAATTGGGGATGGGGATCGTACGTTTATAGTATTTAATATTTGCTTCTTTAGCTGAGCGCATTGTGCTCGAATTATTTGATGAAAAATGTCCTAAAGCATGTGATAATTTCAAAAAGTTATGCGAAGGTATGCCGTTCTATGTAGTCATTTAGCGTTATAGGTGTCTGTGGTATTGGCATGAAAACTGGAAAACCCTTGCACTATAAGGGATCCATGTTTCACAGAATCATCAAAGGTTTCATTATTCAAGGAGGTGATTTTAGCAATGGCGATGGAACTGGTGGTGAATCTATTTATGGTGGCACTTTTGCTGGTACTTTGTCCCATTTGAATCATATTTTTTCTCTAGACGAAGATATGTCGTTGGCTCATGACAGACCTTTCCTACTTTCAATGGCTAATCGTGGTCCGAATACAAACGGCTCACAGTTTTTCATGTACAACCAAATATTTGTACTATTTATTTATTTAGTACCACTGCTCCTGCTCCTCATCTAAATGGCAAACATATGATTTTTGGCCATGTTCTTTCCGGTCAAGAGGTTGTAGCTAAGATCGAGTCAGTTCCAGTTTCCGATACTCGTGTTTACAAACCACTGAAGCCAACTGTCATTGTTAATTGCGGCGAATTAATTCCAGGTATTTACTAATTTATACTTATTCTTTCCTTTAGTAAAGAAGAAAATATCAAAGCATTCCAAGAAGTCAATCAAAAAGAAGAAGGAAAAGAAGAAGAAACATAAGAAGAAGAAAAAGTCAAAGAAGCATCGTCATAGTTCTTCGTAAGAGTATATTTTTATTTATTTTATTTATTTAGTGGCAGCGAATCTGACTCAGATTCGAATTCAGTAAAAGTAAGACCTGAAGAAATTCCAGATGTCCCACAGAATAAATTCCTTTACCGCCCTGGTCCTTCGGATCCAACTCAAATAGAGTATTCATTCATTTCAGTTTCTTGATTCTAATTTTAAATGTTTTTATCCATTACGATGACCTATTTTTCTGATTTTAGATTTGGTACTAACCAAAATAATGCAGTTGTTAGTAAGTCGGGGAGAAAGGTTAAAGGTAGAGGGCAAGTGGTATGTTTTACTTTTTAGCACGAATAATTATTCCCCATTATACTATTTGCTTATTTTTTTGATTTTCGTACAGCGGTATCGGTCTCCAAATGTGTACACTGGGGGTTCAGGCCGGGCTTATACGCCTGAGCACTGGCACCAAGCATCCCGGAATGAAAATTACCACCGAGCAAGTAGAGATGATTACCGCACACATGCTAATCGATTTGCAGACGCTATGGGCATCGACCGGTAAGACATCTACTCGCATAATTCTATTTTCTATCTCATGTTGGAGCCTTATTTCATTTTCGTTGCACTCTAATTTGGTGAATATTATTGCAGCTTTTTTACTGTCTATCGTCTATTGTTGTGTAAGTTATTAGGATTCATCAATCTTTCCCTTAATGCATTTTGTCGACCTCTATAAACTTATCATATTTTTTCCCCTTCGAATGAATTTAGAATGTGCTTAAGCGTAAGAATACATGCATACCATTAAAAATTTATACGCTGAAGTGGATGACTATATTACGAGTGGTTGATCTGGTCTATTTGGTTGTTTGTTCATCTTTAGAAATGAGGAACGTATTTCCAAGGCTGTATTGCGATCACCCGTGAATGGGCATGACAGATCCTCACGGCATAACCGGACGAGGCATTACGATGATACAAGAGAAGTGCCAAAAAATCATAGACACCGGGAATCACGGAATAACGATAGAAGCGATCGGTATGTAAAAAGCCATTTTAATGTTTTCTTTTTGGAAAAGAGGGAACTAGCTATTGAGCGGAATCTTAGGTTTCTAGTTCTTTGTCTCTTTTCCTTGTAGTGTTTTATTGGTAAGATTACATTTTTTTGCAGAGAAAAGAACTTTTAATTACTGCATTAAGCCAATTTTCGGATAGCGTTTACTATTAGTTTTGCTTTTAGGCTTCTTTATTTGGTAAGTGTACATGACTATTCCTGATTTCACTTTCACTCAATCACTGGAAAATAAGGCGTTATTTACTCATTATTCTGGACTATAATCGTGATTTTATTAGGACCATAGTATAAATTTCTTGTGTTAACTTCTAGAAGGATATATCGACATGCTGATGATCGCAGGATGAGTGATCAAGATCTTTCCCCTTCTCCTTACAAACGCTTCCCAATCGATTATTCATCCCAAGGTGAAGATGAAAAGAGGCCATATCCCCGTCAATCTCCGAGCTTTACCTCACGAGATTACAAAAACGATCATTCAAAACATAGAGAAGAAAGTCCCAGCGATTCTTCACTTAGAAAATCGACTTCACCGCCAGCTCGTTGGGTACGTGTGTATTTACTAATGTTCCAATGATTAGTCGGGAAATGTCTGGATTGAATGCCCTAGGAGACCAGCTATTTTCGTTAATGTAAATATATTTCTTTCAAACAACAATGAAACCTTAAGAAATCATAAATACCACTTTCTTATTTACAAATCTCTACTTCGTCGTATAGAGCCAGAAATCGAGATTCTTGAATGGCTGAACTTTTATTAACAAAGCAACCATTGATCTGGAGGTTTTTCCAGAGACAAACGACTTAAATTCAATTTCATATTCTCTTTTTCTTTCAGAAATCCGGTAGGAAACGCTCATTATCAGGATCTGAAAAATCTCCGCTTAAACCAGCTAAAAGATGCAAGGATTATTATCCAGATTCTAAAGCAACTCCGGAGACGAAACGTGAGGTGAGTGGGGATAGATCTTCAAGCGACGAGAAACAACACGTTGCTTCACGAAGTCCACCTGCTTACCTTGTAAGCAAATGGGAAGAACGCCACAGAGAGAATCAACGGAAACGGGAGTCTATGAAAAGAATAGAGTTGGGTAGACAGAATAGTGATGTTGATGATATCGCCATTCCATCTTCCCCAGCTCCGAAGTCCAGTACATCTCATTGCACTTCTTTTATGTCTCCATCATCACCACGTACTCAGCGTTCACCATCGAAACGTACTGCCTCACCAAAACCACCGCTGGTTAATTCTTCGATGAGTTCGGAGAAGCTGAGTTCGATAGCAAGATCCCCTCTCTTGAAAGCCCCTCCTTCTCCCATTACTGTCTCTCCGGAAAGGCCGAATGCTGTTCCCGAAGAGGTTGTTATACCGAGGAAACCTCGATCTCCTCTTTTGAGCCCACCTTCACATATCAAGTCTCCTGTTGTAGCTAATTCCAAGTCTGGAGGGTATGCTTTTTTGGATGCGTTGCCCTGAAAATTTGATCGTTTAAGCTCTTGTAATCGTGTCTCCAGTTTGAGATCTTTAAGCTTCATCAGAGTGTGACAGCAAATTTTTTTGCGATGTTTGGATTTTTCATCAAACTAAACTCTTGAAGCTGTGAGGTAGTTGAATGTCCAGAGAACTTTTTACCTTAAGATCATTATATTGTACTGTACGTTAATCCATTACCAATATTAGCCGTTCGTTTATCTTCAAAGAAAATATGCGGCAAACAGTAGAATTCAGTATTCAACGTGCGCATGTGCTTAGCCAGAGGTGCCGAGATCATTGCCTACCTGTGCTCATTCAGTGGTGTGGGAATGGTCAATTAACTCGGCTAATTCTGGCCAATTAGAGGAACGATGGATTTGACTTTTATATATTAGAAAGAAGCCCCAGCATACCTTCCCTCTGCACAAATCAAGTTCTAGGAACACATTTCTTAATGAGCTTGAAAAGTTTTACTAACGTATTTATGGGAGGGGGTGGGGGGGGATTTAGAAAGCATATGATCTTTTTGCTTTGGACTTCATTAGTAAATTTATTTTTCACCTCAACTTTGAGAATATACCGACATTTCATAGTGTTTGGTTTGGAATAATCGGGTTGGTCAGTTTCCCTCTTCAAATCTAATTTTTGGTGTCATTCAGAAGCTGAAATATAGGGGTATATGTCCCTCGCCATCCATATTTTGATTTTTCACCGTTCTCTTAATTTTGAAACATTTTGACAAGTTGATCAGACATCCACCTACATAAAGTCTTTAATAGCAGTATTTTTATTTCTAGTCCATATCCCCCTGAAGCCAAACCTTCATCAAACAAGGTAAATAAATTCCTACTCAAGTCCTCATTAATTTCTTAATGACTCCAAATCAATTATGTATTATAGAGTCCATCTAAAAGGGACTGGTCAAGCAGTTCTAAGGAGAATAAGAAAGAAGTCCTGGGAGATGTAACTCCTGGCGATCAAGAAGAGACCGGTCCATGGACAACCAGTCGTTGGCAGACGGACGAGGCAGAGAATAATGCCCAAGCACCCTCTACGAAGAAAAGTCCTGTGAAATTGGCCCTCGGGGGCAGTAGTAACGCGGAAAACATTCATCAACCTATTGATATGGATATGAGTGACGTTGAATCGGATGCAAAAAAATCAGAACCCCCGGCTGAGAAGAAATTATCGACCTCACCTACTAGGGTAAATCCATCAAGCGAACTATTTAAAGCTCTATCTTAAACTCTAGCAATAAAAGATAACCATGGTTTCTAAATTGACTAAGAGGAAATTGTGATAGACGTGTTTTCATCTGACTTGGGTGGAGCCAAAACATCCTCTAGCTACTCTTATAAGCAACTCACTTTCTAACACCCCTTGCAAGAATTAACCTCAGGAAATGTGTCGATGAGGATTTTTCTTGTGGTCTCCTAATTGGCAGATGTCCGAGTCTACCAGGATCCACCGGCAAAATTAATTTTACGTTTACCCATTGATCTCTTTGTCAAATGTGTAAGATACCTAAATAAACTTGCTTCAAATCACAGGCCAATGCATTGCTCATATTAGCCTTTTATTGATTACCTTGCCTGTCTGCTAAGTCTGAGGAAATGGTTCGACGCCTATTTGCCCGCAGCTTGATCGCTGGTTACGTTGGGCTACTGAATTAAACGGCAGAAATTTAATAAAAACTTTCCGAAATGGACCTGTGAGTGATCCGTAAAACATAAACAGTAGTGGAGTGGCTAGTCATGCATTTTTCTCTCATTTCTTGTGTAGAGACTTGCAGTTATCTTATCTTTTGTAGAGTTCTAAGGCGCCATCCAAGAAGATACGATCTCGGTCAGTCTCTTCATCTGGATCTTCATCAACGTCGACATCAAGTGGAAGCCGTACCAGGCGACCTTCAAGAAGTATTAGGTCGTCGTCATCCTCTCCGATCTCTCGATCTCCTTCAAGAAGGCGATCATCAGGGTCAATTCGTAGTCGAAGATCACGTCGAAATCGAATAAGGAGTTCTTCTAGATCTCGGTCTCGCAGACGTAGGAAGATGTCCAGTTCTCGCTCATTGAGCAGACGACGTCATTCACGTCGCAGAAGGAGTTCTTATACGAGAAGCTCATCACGAGATCGTTCAAGGTGTCGTAGAAGAAGAAGCTCTTCCTCATCATATTCGAGACGACGTCGACGACGATCATACTCGTCGTATTCCAGTGCGTCGTCGAGGAGTACCTATTCTTCGGTTTCGCGTCGACGCTAATTAGCTCCCTCGTCATCGTTTTTTGATGTGTGTTTACCACCCACTTTTTTTGCATATAAACTATGGCATGTTTTGAAGCAAATCTGTTTGTTTTGTTTTTTTCTAAAAAATAGACTATAATGTTGAAATGCAAAGGATGTTTACGTGCTGTGAGAGGGGGGGGGGAGAGCTGAATAATTTTACTACTTAAAGGTTTCTGACTTAACTAAATTTTACGTGGTTTAATTAATATAGTACGATAAAATAGGCTCGATTATGTAGAATGATCATATATTTTGTGCGGTTCGGAACGGCGGGTGGCTAATTAAAAAATGAGGAAATTGTGTGTATATGAAAATATAAGTGAACGCAAGTCCATTTTTATGAAAAAGAGAAGTCATAATTGTCTCGAACCACGTGTACCTTTATATTAATAGGGATAAATAACAACTTGAATCGTTTATCTTTTAAGACCAAGTTTTCATTTTTCAATTACCTTAATCAACACTAAGTGTAATATTTTAAAGCTAGTTTCCTCACTTTCCGTTGATCAAATGGGTTTGATTATTTCAAGCATTAATTCTTCAGAATGGAAATCTCCAAAGTTTTAGTTGGGAGAATAAACTTCTAATTGACTAGTATGGTTTACCTGAACGGGAGCTGGGTATTACTGAATGGCAACCCGTGATCAAATAACTTCGAAAGTGCACAAAAATGATGCACTCCTCCACGTCAAATTGCTCGAAGTTCACGACTATACCCGGTATGAATTTCAGCCTTTACTAATGCTAATTGTTGCCGTATAAAATTAATTTCCTCTTAAGCGACTTAATGTTATTTATCTGCTCTCTTGGCAGTGTGAAGATAAAGGTGAAATCAAGCACTATCAAATCCTCTATTCTGTAAGGTCTGAAAATCACAGAATGAACAACCCCAGAAATCCTGGGATGCAATCTAGAAATTTAAAATTATGTAAGCATTGAGTGATGTTGTGGTGAGCCATAGCTCTTATGAGAAAGTTAATTAATCAAGACGAAAAATTTTGATCCTGCATGTGTTATTTAACTCTAACTCGCGCTCCTTTACGGTTATTTATTAACAGTTTTAATATTCCCTCGAGTAAGCACAGACTACGAAGCTCTGCCAACTTAACAGTTTTACCAATCACACCACTGCCATGTTAACAGCCTTAGTTACTGAATATCATGAAGGCTCTTTTTTTCCTCCTTAACCTCGGGAGAAAAACTGAATTGTTGTGAGTGAAGGACAGGTAGCTATGATTTAAGCACAAACCAGTAAGCACCGGGCGCGATGGACACGAATTTGATGCAACTCAGGGAATCAGTTATGAAATTGGATTATTGGAACATGGGTCGCCTGTTCATTAAATACTGGATCTTCCGGATCGAAAAATCGATTGAAGTAAGATCCACTAACACCCTAGCTTGCTCTCAGCATTCACTTAATCTCAACTCTCTTACTACTTCAGTTGCTTTCAACGGTTCTAAACTACATTTTTTGTATTACTGTTGGTAATAAAATCAAGTATTCCCTGCTTTTGGTTGTTCTTTTTTTCAAAGTTTCTTCTTCTCCGCTGTATATAATAGTTTTTTAATTGACTAAAAACATAAATTGATTATTTAAAATTCCCCAAGGGTGTTGATGAAATTCTTCAAAATAGTGAAAGGGGTTTGATATTTTTTAACAACGGAGAATTTAAACTTCACCCTGAAATACGGGATGACCAGAATAAGAGGCACCTTGTGAATACAGAAAGGTAAATGCAAATTATATTTTTTTATTAAAAGTAGCAAATACAAAATGTTGCATATAACAGCATACTGAGCATTCAATAGCCCTCAGCAAGTGCTGAATGTATTCATCATAAACTTCGATTCACAGCTCAACACTTATCGTTCATCTTGGCCACACTGTAGCTTTGAGAATATTTTGTGTAAACTAATTTGGCAAAATGAAGCATAAAGATAGCACAACTACCCTTAACCCAATTGAGGTTACTGCATGTCTGCTCTCGCCAGTGTCTCTCTGCCTGTTTTGAAGTAAAGTTGTTAACATGTTTAAACGTCATCTCACTTAGCCAAGTTTTATTGCAATTTTCATCAATGAAGCCTTATTGAAAATTCGTTAAACATCGCTAATTTGCATGAGGCTCACTTATCCAATATCGGTGTCTGTTAGTCTAACCAAGATGTTGATCGATATTTAGAATGCGAATTAGGTAATCACGATTGATTATCAGTTCAGGAGTCATATGTCTTAGCCAATAGAAAATAATCCTATTCAACTCAAATTGGTAATTTAATAGGAGAGTTTATTCGTTAGTGCACATTTTCATCTAGTTTATTCTTAATGTAGTTTTATTGGTATACAATAAACCATATTAATTGATTGAGTGGTAATCAGGCAACCAATCTCAAATAGGTAAGTATTGCGTTAAGTGTGTGCTTCTTAAGCTTCGATAAGTTGGCAATCTTTACCGGCAAAGCAGAGTACTATGCCAATACAATGAACACGCACAGGTAAAATTATAAGAACTAAAGGTCGAGATAGTAAAGTAAGACACAAATTCCCTGATATCATCAGTGTATCGTAAATAATTTTTATCAGGGCTAATGTTCATCTTTAGTTAATAAATAGGGTCTTAACTGAGTTCCTCCGGAAGTTTAAATGTTGTAGAAGTTCGAAAACCAGTTGTGCATGTTTCATCAAGAACTATCGTGCATGATATAAGGACCCAGGTCAATTGAAGAAAATTCTAGTGAATGCAAAGTAAAATTCAATGCTATATATTCTTATCCGGTTCAGCTAAATAAGCAAATTGCTTAATTTTAAGTAAATAATTTGCTACCATTCAACCATCCCACAGGCTATAAAACCCTCTTATCTGCATTATAGCCACTGCACAAACGTAATTGTAGTAATAAATACGGTTAATGAACAGCAATTTTAATCTCCAAATAACGATTATAAAGAAATATAAAAGATACTAAGGCTATAGAGAATCAATTAAAGAATAATATAAAAGGTTTTGGAGAGGATTTAGAAGGATTTTATCACTAGCTTCAACCCAAGCCTGATGTTCAGGTCAATTGATTTTTGAATGGCTAATAGAAAAGTGGTCGTTCGTAGTTAACGCAAACCAGCTTTACTGAATTGAGGTGCTTTTATAAAATTCTCAAGATCACACTAATTTTAGCCTTATTGCTTCATTTGAAAAAAACGGCAACTGTTAATTTAGGGTATTTGACTATCAGTAACCAAGCCCTAGACAATGCAAAACGCTTCAAATATGGTATCATTCGGTTTTTATTATTACCTACTGCAAAGCCAAAAAATTCTAATTTATAACCATGCAATAGTATCTGACTGAATGAAAGGTCAATATTATACGGGGAGGGGGGG